>JARHVA010004475.1:532500-627500 GCA_037957365.1 Torreya grandis
TCTTGACTAGTTGCTTTTTTGGTTGTGGTCTCCTATCTTTTCGAAGACATGGTGGATGCTGAGTGGTAGGATATATATCTAAAGATGTTATGAATTCTAGAGTAATTTGATGAATTTAATTTGCCTCAATTAATCCCAATTTCTTTTCTAAAGTTAGAACTATGTAACACAAATGTTTGAAATAAGGCTTTGTCTAATATAGTAGATGCTCAAGGAGAGGTTGGCAAAGGTCCTTGATGAAAATATGTTAAATCTCTAGGTCTGTGGGTTTGTATATCCATCTTAAAAAATGAGCCTTAAATTTTAAGATATACTCACTAATTGGCTTTGAATAATTATGATGTAGTGTGGTAAGCTTCTCATATATAACACAAGGGCCCATGTTTATAATGTAGTTCCTGAGAAATGCCTCCTATAAGTCATCATATGTGTGCCATGAACTGACTGGGAGTAGATGAAAGAACCAATTCTATGCTTCCCCCACTAATGTTTGCTAAAACAACTTGAGTAGAATAAAAGGGCTTGCATGAGGTGGAAAATCCTTCTGAAAGGCTTGAAGATGTGTGAATGGATCTCCAATTCCATCAAAGTGAGGTAATGATGGTGTCTAGAAATACTTAGGCAATGCAACTTTTAAAATGTCTTTGGAATAGGGTTACCATGTAGATCATTGGCATCAATCCAATATTTATATGATTTGTTTTCTAAGGTAAATAGATGTAATTGGTGTTGTAGTTCACCAAATTCATGCATCAAAGAGATGATCTCCTGGAATGGTACATTAGTATCTTGAAGTGGTTCATTTAATTGTTGAATTTGATTGTTAATTTTTACCATGGGAATGATACATTTAACAAGTGGATCATAAAGAGGGGGTGTGATCACTTGAAATTTTGTATTAATGGTAACTTGGACCTTACTAAAGGGATGGAGGCTACCATTCTCTTTAGGTGAGGAGTGAGAAGTGGGGTTTATGGTAGTGAGGGGTGGCTTGGGAGATTCATTGGTATATTTATGTTTTAGTGAATCACATTTTGATTTAGTAGAATATGTGATGTTAATATTAAAATGTGTATCATTTGACATAGAATCATTAATAGAAGTAGAAAAGTCATTTGGAATTGCATTAACTTTGAGAGGAGTGAGAGAAGGGTGAGAAGCATGCGATGCATTTTCATCTTCACTATATGCATAGTAGTCATCATTATTCCATGCATTATCACAATTTACATTTTGTTCATTTGAAATAGAAGAATTTGAAGTATCATTTTCATATTCAATTTCATTCTGATATTTATTTGCATGTTCACTATCATATTCATAATCACTTCCATCATTGCTAGGGAGAGGTGTAAGAAAAATATTTAATTCCTTTCTATTATGCAATAAGTTATTATTCGAATTTGGAATATCATGTGTATCAATGCTATCCATGGATGGTGTATATGCATTTTATTCATTTTCAACATGAGAAGTAAGAGTAAGAGAGTTATCGTTTGAACATTATTTTGAGAGAGTAGAGTTAGGAACACATAATGCATCATTTGAACTATGCGTTAATAATTTGATTCTATTGCACTTATATTATTGTATTTTGAACATAGCAGTAACAAAAGGGAGAGAGAGATTAGGTTCACATGGAAGTAAATCATCACCAATAAGAGGTTCTCTTGTAAGTGCATGGCTAATTTGTGCATTATGTCTAGGAGAATGAGGTGATAAGTATCTATCCCATTTATCAAAATTATTTTCATTAGAATAAGGAATAAAAGAGATGTGTTTAAGAGAAAAATATTCATCTATTTGTGATTCACCCTCATCACTATGTACATCATCATATACTTCACTACAATAATATTCATTATCTTCACTATGATTGAAATCATTTTCTATAGTTTTAGCTAATGTAAAATTTTAAAAATTTGCCCAATCATTATCATAATTGTAAGAAAATTTTAAAAATTGATTTATGGGATGAGAAGGAGGAATTGCCTTTCTGGCCATTTTATCACCTAAGAGAAATTTGAAAAGTATGATGAAGAAAATAAATGCACAAAGAATTACTAACATTGAATTTTGAAAATTACTTTTGATAACCCAAACAATTTGCAATAAATTCAAATTATTTTTCTAAAAATTGTAAGGGAGGGAAATTTGAGGTTTGAGGACCTACTTTTGAAATCTAAGGTTTTAGAATTTTTGAAAATTATGCAATAATTTTAAATTCTAAAAATTATTTAAAAATAGGATAAATGCACAAAAATTTATACAAAAATTAAAATTTTGAAAATTAAATTTTTGCACAACAAACTACTAATTTTTAAATACTTTTTTACAAGGTAAATAATTTGCAAAAATTTCAAAATAGTTTTCTAAAATTGGCAAGGAGGAAAGGCTTGGTGTTTGATGACCTAGTTTTGAAATCTAAGATTTTAAACTAGGGTTTTAGAATTTTTGAAAATTATGCAATACTTTTAAATTCTAAAAATAGTTTTGAAGAGGATAAATGTACAAAAATAAATACAAAAATCAGAATTTTGGCACAAGATAAAAAGGAAAAACCCTAAGTGTAGCTAGGGTTTTAGGTTTTTTGTTTGAAGTAAGTCAAGTTCACCAAATGTTTTATTGTTTTAGGAGATTAGATGTTTAATTCATAAGTAATAAAGGTTTGTAATGATAGGGAAAATATAATCTAACATGGAAAATTATATATTTTATCTGATGATTTATATAAGATAAAGAAGAATTAACTTAGCTAGATTTATGTTGAAATGAAAGATTCTAAGTCTGGAATTTGAGGAGTAGGACTAGGACAGTGTCTAAATTCTAGATCTATTATTTATTTATTGATTAGATAGGAGCACTAGATAGACACCTTAGTGTTCAATTTTATACTTAGTATGACCCTACATACCAAATTTTAGGTCTTGAAAGTCATTGGAGCTTGTTGTAGGTCTATTTCAATATTCAGTACTTGTATTAGTCTACACACATGGAAATAAAAATTGGAATTAAAGAAAAAGGGGGAAAAATTGGGTTGTGAGAAGAATGATCACACAATGAAGAACCCCTATTGTTTTGATTGCTACCTACATTAACCCTCAAGCTAGGGTCTCACATATGATGTAGTTCTCCCTTAGGGAACATGCATAATCAATGTACATGAGTTACACAAGAATGAAGTTTGCCTGGGCCCTTCCTTGATCAAGTATGCAAATCTATGTGTGATGCAGAGAAGATGAGCAATACTATTGATTGATTTTATTATGTCTAATGTGCCAAAATAGTAAGTGCTAGATATAAAATGCCTTGTGTAGTCCTCTATTTAAGAGACTCATTATTTAAAGTTTGGGATCTTTATTCACATTTGGATGACATGGGAAAACTTAAGAACAAATAAAAGAAAGGAGTAAGACTCATATAGTAGGAGAAAGTGATTTTTAGAACCAAATTTGCACTTAGATAATAGCACCAAAAATTGGACACCCTAGTTTTTAACATTGTAGTCCTATTTAGGTGTTATTATCTAAAGGGTATGGGACCTGGGGGGATGGATCTAGTCTTGAAATAGCTACCTAGGTCTATAAGAGTTAAGTTTTAAAAGCTACAAATGAATAGGGATAAGTGAAGAGATGTCTAGGGAATAGAGTAAGACTAAAACAAGTCAAAGGGACATGGCTAAATGTGAATAAAATCTCATATTCTCCAATTGGAGTCTCTTATGAAAGGAATGTGAAAATACATGATATTTGTGGTTTCTTGACCAATATATGGTGTATACACTCTTATGGATGGATTCTTTAGCTATAATCAAATCTTGATTTCCATAGAAGATCAAAATAAAACTACCTTTATCACCCCATGGGGAACTTTATACTATAGGGTCATGGCTTTTGGTATAAAGAATGATGGTGTAACTTACTAGCATGCCATGATCTACATATTTAATGAAATTATCCATAAAACCATGGAGGACTATGTAGATGACCTCCTTGGAAAGTATAAATGTTGAAAGGACCATTTGACAATCTTTATGGTTATCTTTGAATGCCTTATCCACTTTCAAGTCCACCTTAACCCCAAAAAATGCATCTTTGGGGTCTTGTCAGGTGAAATTATTTGATTTATTGTTTCTCTTCATGGAATAGAATTTGATACAACTAAGGTTAAGGTAATCTTTTACATGCCTCCTCTGACTAAACTCAAGAAACTTCATAGTTTGTAGGGGAAACTTCAATCCATTCATCACTTCATCTCTCAATTATTTGATAGATGTCAACCTTTTGATCACCTTATTTATAAGGATATCTAATTTAAGTGGTAAAAATAATATCAATAGGAATTTGAATCACTCAAATAATACCTTATTTCCTTACCTATTCTTGTCCCTAAAAAATAAGACCAACCCTTATACCTATACATTTCTATCATATACTATTCCTTAGGTTCCATGCTTGCACATCTGATGATCAACATAAAGAGAAAGAAATATAATATATAAGTAAAACATGAGTATGAGAATTTTTATACACATACCAATAAATTATTCCTTTCCTTTATCTTTTTGGTTATCACTACTTCCTTAACCATAAAACCTTTGTTATCACCAACACTGACCCACTCAAGTACATGCATTCTAAGCCATATCAAAATAAACATATGGATATATGGTTCATGTTTTTATATAACTTTGATCTTGATTTCCTTAAAAAAAGGTCAATCAAATGGAAAATCATTATCGATCAATTGGTTGAGGCCCCTTTAGTTGAAAACCAACATCCTCCTCTTGAGTTTCCCAGTGAGTCCATTGCAACTCTTTATCAACAAGACATTGCTTATCAGATGACCATGTTATTTAATGGATCAAATTTTAAACATGGTGGGTCTATGGGAATCATATTTATTCCCCTTAATCCTTTTACCTTATCCTTCAAACTTGACTTTAATTGCACCAACAACATGGTTGAATATCGGGCCCTAGTTATAGTTCTCTAAACAACTTTGACCTTGGGAGTTAAATTGATTAGTATTTTTGGTGACTCATAACTTGTGGTAAACCAAATAAATGGTTCATACCAATGTAAAAATTATGTTCTACATAAGTATAAATAATTGGTAGATGTATTATTGATGTCATTTGATCATTACCTTATTTAAACCACTCTACATTCTATGAACAATTTTGATGATACCATGGCTTCTCTTGATTTCCAAATCATATATACACCTTATGATTCCAATATATTTGTCACCATCCATCACCTTAATGAACCCTCTTACACTAAATTAGACCTCTTTTCCATCTATAATGTGGAAGATGCCCAACTCGATATTTGGTATAAGTAAATCTTTAAGTACCTTACCTTAGCCATCATCCCTTCCAATATCTCTAGAAATGGTAGAAAAGCATTTATATAGAGTACCTCTCACTATACGATACTAGGGGGAATTATTTACAATAAAGTGTTTGATGGTCTTCTTTTTAGATGCCTACATAGTCATGAAATATCTCACATAATCAAAGAAATGCATGATGGGATTTATAGAGGACACTTTAGTGGTCTAGTTTTCACTAAGCGCATCCTTCACCTTGGATATTATTGGCCTAACCTTAACAAATACTATTGTGATTATGTCAAGACGTATGTTAAGTGTTAAAAACATGTTAGTTTGCGTCATGTTCCTAGTTATGGTCTTCAGGTCTCTAAGGATTTATGGCCCTTCTCTCTGTGGGGATTAGATCTCATTAGTGAAATCAACCCTCATTCTTCATAGCTACATCATTATATTATCACCGTGACATAATATTTAGACAAATGGGTAGAGTCTATTCCCCTCATCTCGACCAAAGCTGATAAAATTGACTTCATTAACCATCATATTATCTTCCTCTTTGGTGTTCCTCATAAAATCATCATTGATAATGGAAAAACATTTAAAACCAAGAAAATAAGTAATATTTGTGACACATTTGGAAATAATTTAAGCTTATCATCTCCATATTTTCCACAAGCTAATGGATAAGTTAAAGCCTCTAAAAAAACACTTAATAAAATGCTAACCAAAATGGTCAATGAATCTAGTAGGGATAGACACTTACACATTCCCTTCACCCTATGAGCATATCACACTAGCATTTGAACCCCTATGGGTGTTACCCCTTTCTCACTTGTCTTTGGAGCAAAGGATATCTTGGCTCTCAAATTCCAAATTACCTCATTTTGTATATCCATAAAGGATATCATCTCAGAGGGTGATCACCATCAAGAACATTTAGCCTAACTTGAGCTACTTGATGAGCATCATTTGGCCACGCTTAACCATCTTCATGTCTATCAATAAAAAATCCAACACACTTATAGAAAGCACCTAAGAGAGTGAGATTTAAATATCATAGACCTCATCTTAAAGAAAAATCAACATTTAACCAACATGGAAAGAAACAAGCAGGGAAAACTTACTTTTAATTGGCTTGGACCATATATCATTATGCATAAGTATGGGTCAAAAGCTTACCGATTATCATATCTTGAAGGGAAGTTATAACCTATGCCCATACATGCTTCACTTTTGCATCCATTCTTTTTTAAAACAAGTTGTACATCACCTTATATCTAACTTAAGACTTATCCCTTATTTTAAAAATTATCACCTTATCCCCTTACTTTGAGGATAAATGATTAAAGCATAGAATCATGTGATTATCCATCATAATTTTAGCCTCAATCCTAAATATGAGTACCAAAACTTTACCCATGGCATGATTCTTATGGATACTTTTCATCTCTTCTAGGATGGATTCCCATGGTCATTGTGTCTTTAAGCATCCTCTCACCCACCGTTCAACCTTCTTGTGCAATAGTTTTGTATTCATAAAAGCAAACCTTAAGCCTTTACAAGTAAGTATATGTGTATAAAAACAAAAAGTAAAAAAATAATATATCTTATGGTTCATCTCTAGAATTGTAGACTGCTCCCTTGAAGGATAGCTACCAAAATAACTTAAAATTTCTTAAAATAAGATAGGCTATTCCCTTGAAGGAAAACTATCCAAATCAAACAAATCAAAATCTTAGACCACTCCCTTAAAGGATGTATGAGTCAAAAATTTGTCAAAACAAACAATCTCATGGAAGCTTCTTACATTGATTAACTTCCCCAACCTCTCACCAACAACATCAAAAGGACCCATAGGCAAAATTAAAAAAAGCAAAAAATTATATATGAAAGCTACAATGAAATTTTGTAAATGTCAAATAGTAAACTTCCTGCATTGATTAGTCTACACCAAATTAGACATAGACTTGTTTATAATGGCTCTTTGTTCAACTATAAAAAGGGCAATTTATCCCCACAAGAAGGTTCCACTATCATCCATCACAATTTTTACCTTCCATAAAATAAAGATTTTGAGTTTACTTGACACTATGTGATCAAGACACTTCTTAACAAACCAATGAATGCTAATGTGAAGCATAAGAAGGCCTTATGTTCATAAGCTGATCCAAGTTACTATTTTTGTTCCTCACCAATGAAAGAACACTGTGTCTTTTTCCTCTTCTTCATACCTACTTTTTGATACATTCATTAAGCCGTTTATATTTTGATTGTTTAAACATTCTTCTCTCATTTATTTCCTCTTCTTACATATAACAATTTACCTAAATTAATCTATATGTTAAGGTGGTTTTCAAAATTTTAAATCATCTCTCATTTCAGAGCAAATAAATGACATCATAAATACCTTTTAAAACGTTATGTGTTTTATTACATGATTATATCATTTTATCTACCATTCACATCATTTATTTAGGTGTTTTTTTAATCATGAGAACATTCTATTTATCATAATCATCATCATATATTAAATAATCATCTCATATTAATTTTCTAACATTGCATCTATATATGAGCAATCTTGTTTATCATCATGCCTAAAAAAAATTAATTCTATCACATAAAATTCATAACATTTTAGCATGAATAAAGCAACATTTAATAATTTTTCTAAACTAGATAAATGAATTAACCCATTATATTATCCAATCACATATGTATCTTAATATGGGATCACATAAATTCATTAACTCAAATCCACATTTGAAAATTTAAATTATGCATACACCTACTAATAAGAAAAATGTGAAACCATCTACACATGTCATAAACATCATAAAGATCATAACCATGCATCATCACATAAAGCATAAAATGCATCATCAATCAACCAAAAACAACATACATCATCATAAATTGAACCAAAATGATACACACACATATATATGTATGTGTATATATATATATATACATATAAAATAATAATGTCTATATCTCTCAAAATGATATATAAATCTCACTACATCAGCTCATAGGCTAGAATAAAAATCATAATAATACAAAAAACAATGGTATATGGTGCAAGGGCACCACTATCCCCTAGATCTTATCCATCTCTCTGACCTATCTGAGCACCTACATATGTTATGCCACCACTAGGTGTAGTACTATTGGGTATCCCTGACATAGCCTACTCTAATATATACTTTGAATATTGGGGCACAACTGGAAGATTTTTGAAACTATGTCCCTAATAGTACCTTAAATCCTTAACTATCACAACATATCTTGACACTAGAATAGTCTGAGGTGGTCCTATAGCTACCCCACTCTATGTTCCTCTTCTTGCCTATCTTAGAGGATCCTACTCAACTGATACCAAGATTTCTTGTGCCTATAACCCATCCATATCCTAAGTGGTAATAAATAGCTAATCCTATGTATAATCTCTCTCTTGTGTAGTGATGGCTAGCTTTACCTGGAGACTTTCTCTCTTGGGTCGTCAGCACTAGGTGTCCCCATGCATAGTCTCTCTCATGAGTCCTTAGCAATAGCTATCCTCATGCATAGTCTCTCTCTTGGGTGATAGTGGCTAGATGTGCTTGGAGACTATATTTCTCTTAGGTCCTCAATACTAGCTACACTTGTGCCATGTCTCTCTCTTACATCATGGAATTCAATGATGCATGTGCGATAACCAATGATGTTTTTCCTCGATCCCTCTCTATAATAATAGTCTATATATTAGGATCATCCTCCTCCATTAGTACCTCCTCCTCTTCCATCTCTATATCTTCAACCTATAACATTCCATGATCTCCTCTAGCTAGACCTTGTCCTCCATCTCCCCCAATGACTATAGGGTACTATCCCTACCACTAAACAATGTACTTAGGTGTCACCCCAACATCATCAACTCTTATAAGAGTTGGTATGTCCTAAAATAGTGGCTTCTCTCTACTAGATATGCTAGAGGAAATGGTGCCTCTACATCCTCACATATATATCTTAGGAATACTCCTAGGATAGCCTGAACCAATCCATAATATCACCTCACATAGTTAAAATGGATCAAATCTATCTCATGCTCTTACCTCTCATAAATCCATCCAATGCTCTATAAATAAAAATTCTATGTGCTTAGCCCCTTCTATGATGGGAAACCTACATATGGTCTCTAAACAATCTCCCCATTGACCAATACATCCAACCACTACCTAAAATATGACAAATATCATACCTCCCCACCTACCCATGGTAGCTCCATATCCAATCTCCATCTCATCATCATATGAGCCCAATCAACCCTAGTCATGTCTTTTCATAGATCTTAAAGAAGTGGTAGCACCCAATCTTGTATTTTCAATAGAGACCTTACTTGTAAGGTTAGATAAATGCCTTAGTTTACCCTATACTTAAAAAACCCCACACACATTTTACCTACACTACCTTAGTCACTACACCTAGACACCCACCTATGTTCATCTCTTACCCACCCCACTAATTCTATTAAGCTACCCATAAACATATTAGCTTAAAATAAACCTATACTAATCCCACATCTATAACTAATCCTAAGCTTAGGTCTTTTACCCTTTATAGTTAAAACCTACCTAGAAACTAAGCCAACATAAACACTTTCTTCCTGTCTTTTCAAACTTTTTTCCCCCTTACCCTTTACCTTAGGACCAATATTGATTGAGCCTTAAATAACAATGGTCCCTTATTAGACCAATGTCGATTGACCCTTGAATGACACTAGTTCTATGTTATGGCCTAATGTCAGTCCCATCTTGACTAATACCAGCTTAACATTGATTGACATTGGTCAATTGGCATTAGTCACTGTGTGTAAGGGCTGAGCCCCCAAACCCTATTTTTTTACACCTACACTCTAAAGTTACTCCCATACCCTCACACTTCCTTCCCTCTACCTCATTTAATAACAAAATTTAAAAAACATTTACTTCCCCCTCCATACCCATACCCATACACATTCAGCCTATCCAGCTAAAATCATTTATAAACACACAATAAAATTCAAAAATAAATCAAGTCAAATGCCTACCTCATTTCATGAGTGCTATCATGGTGGTACCCACTACCTAGTCACCACTCACCCTCCACCCCTTGCTTGTCCTCCATATCATTTAATCATTGCCTCTCTCTATCCCACTTGGTCCCCACACATTACCCACTTGACACCTTCTCCACACGTAATCCCACTACCACTCACGTGTACTCTAACCACCTTTCACTCTCAATTGCTCAAGACAAGAGTTTTTATACACAAATTGCTTTTAGTACATGATAAATAGCTCATAATAATAAAAAAATTCCAAAATAACATGATTTTGACATGTTTGATCACTAACCCCCTTTTTAGGGTTTAGTTGATGACTAATACTAGTCACCCCAGAGTTAGGATGACTGATGATAGTTGATCCTAATTGGTATCGGTCATAAAAATTAGGGTATTTAACCCATAACTCCCCTCTCTACCCATAGGGATACCTTTCCACACATAGCCTCACCCATTAGAGCTTACCTTTGGTCACTCTTCCCAACTTATCACACAATTTTATGCAACAAACTTGATTTAGTCACATTAACCACTTAGACCACCTTGCCATGCTTTACGATGTTTTACATGTACACATATTTTATGTGTAACCATTTCAAGTGCCTTAGAATGTGAAAAATTATAGTTTTGACACCTGTAACCCATTTAATTTTCTTAGGATCACCTTAATTTTGGCTCCCTATGAACACAAATACCTCAACATAAAGAATTGCATTTATAAGTGCACCTATATCAGTTATGCCTAATGTTATGGCTTGGTTCACTTGTCACTTGTCCTCTTACATGATACCTTATTTTCCAATTAATTCAACCATGGTAGCCTCATCTAGGTGAAATTATTAAAATTACACTTTGTTACATTATGTGCACCCTTTTATGCTTCTATGCCTAACAACCCAAATCATTTTATCACTCACATACCCACTTGTCAAACCTGCACCCAAATTCATTTTCACCTCATAATTTTATAGTTTGAAGGGAAACACCTCCTCCCATACTTGGGACATCTAACCTTCCAATGCACAATTTTTTATTTATTTTGAATCTTGTGGATGTAACCTACACAATAAAAAGGGGCAAAATGTAGACACTAGAAAACCACACTAAATAGTTTTAATTGTCTTAAAATACCCCCTTGGCACCCTTAGGTTAGAATATTTATTAAAACCCATTAAACACACCTATTTACCCAATTTAGCTAGTTTAATTAGTTAATTAAGTTAAATAATCCTATTTATAACTCACCCCACCAAAACCCATGGCTAACTGAATGATACCTAGCCTTAAGACTATTTACCACCTTGGCATTTAATTCCCTAACCTCTTAGACTACTTCTTCATGTATACCCATGTTACCTTAAATAAGCTTGGACCACTTATATTGGTCTTAACAACCAAACTTAGGTGTAAATGGCTATTTTAGACAAATTTGATTAAATCTCCCTTGATTGACATTAGTCACCCCTCGACCAACACTAGTTGACTAGGACCAGTGTTAATTACTTAAGGTAGCCCCAAGACCCTTGATTAGGTAGGTAAAACTTTTGAGTGAGAATAAAAAATCTCATGTGAATCCCAAGATTCCTAGTGAACCAATGAACTAGCCTTGAGATAAGAAAATATTTCAGCACCTCAATACATAGGACTCAAACACCATTATTCTATCCACATTATTTTAGGTTCCCAAGTAGCTTATAATCAACTTCAAGACTTCTCTAAGATAGTAACTCCTACAAAATATAAGTATCCTATACTTATTTTCATTAGTTTAGTGCCTTTTTTTTGGAGATTGGTGATAGTTATGTGTTGTCATTGATGTCAAGTGGCATTGGTGATGACAAAGTGGTATGAGAGTGCTCTTGGTTTAACATGCATGATCTTAGTGCTCAGTTTAGTCTTGGTTGATAGTGGGAGAAGTTGGTTATATGGAGGCATGAGTGGAAAACATGGATATTAGAGAGAGAGAATTTGACATGTTCTTGGTATGATCCTAGTAGGAGAAGTCTTCTTGTATGGTCTTCAAGTGGAGTGCAAGTCATCCTATGCTTTGTGTGCTTGACTTTGCTAGGTTGCCTGATAAGGTAAGAGGTATATGCATTGTGTATTATTGGTTTTTATTTTTAGTATTTGACATTAGAGGATTGAAGATATATAAGGTGCTATGAGCTTAGTGGATAAGTTTCCTTGTATCTTCAAGAGGCAAGTTGGTCTGGTGGTTTTAGGCCTATTAGGTAAGGTGGGCTAATGAGGTCCTTGTGAGTAGTCATGAAGAGATTTCAGTTAGTAGAGCTCATGTAAGCATGGTTTGTGGTATGAAATTGTTGGTAAAATGTGTTGACTAAGTTTTAGGCCTTAAGGAGGAAGAGAAAGTAAGTTAGTATGTTGGGATGTATTATATGCATGCAAAATAAAGGTTTCATATCCTGAGAAGAAGTTTGTGATACTCATTGGCATGTGTAGACTTTATATGGGGATTTTATATTTTTGGGAGAGGTGAAACATAAAACTAAGAATCCTTTCCAAGTATTTTTAGTGGATTGAGGGATAGATCTTTATGAACATTCATTAAGAATGTAAACTGGTCAAAACCCTCTAAAAACTCTCATTATGGAGAGATTGGAAAGATATTGATTAAAAGGACCCATAATTTATTGGTTTACCAAGGTTTAATATTGGAAGGTATAGAGGATTACTCTAGGCATCTCTAGGTGGTAGTGGTGTGTCAGGGAAGTGAGTAGAAGGTATATAAATATGTTTGTTTCTAAAGATTTTAGTGCTACAGATAAGGTTGACTGAGTCAATACATGAGAGTTGTTGAAGCTTGAAGGCCAAGACTTGTTATTGAATTCAACGAAGTTTTTTTGAAATAAAAAATCATTGTGTTAATTATCTAAGTTAATCAAGTTGACTAGTTGCTAATCTGTAGATGGTGAAAATAGAGAACAAATATCTAGGTAGAGTAAATATGTACTTAGGGAAGTGTTCCAAATTACTAAGGATGAATCCAATGGTTTGGGGTATTTGTTTAAGACCTAATACTTATATTTCCTTGATTTTTATGTGAGTTTGATGACCATACATAGGCAAGAAGATGCTTTCAAAGTGGCTTATCTATGTAGTGAAGACTGTGATATAGTGATCTAAGGAATTGGTCTGTTATACCAATGGATGCTACTAGAAAAAGAGAAATATATAATTAAGAGAAATATATAGATCAAATATAATCTATGAATGTGGATTATATGGTATGAAAGTGTTCTTTCATGTGGTAGACAAGAACATCTACATGACTAGTTTTTGGGGCTTGTAGGTAGTTTAAAGTGGCCTATGTAGAGAGGCTAGTTTGAGATATTCTAAGAAGAGTTTGAGGCAAGTGAGAGATTGGTGATATTATATGAGTGTAATAGATTTACTACATTTATTTTGTCTTTATAATTTGTCTCTATTTTTTTTGGAGCAGTCAAAGATCTTTGACTAAGTTTTTGGTGTGTATGACCAGTTTGAGTAATCAGTTTGTTTGAGTTGGTTTGGACCTTTGTAAGATATGTGAAGGTGAAAAATGGATTTTGAGGTGTTTTTTATATCATGGAGGACTTATAAATGTAATTTTTTTATATTATTTTTGAGAAAATCAATAGTATGCCTCAGTTCTTCTTGGTAGTATTTTCTAGGTGTTTACAAGACTTACAACAAGAGAGAGAATGGCTTGGATGGAGTAGTGGTTTGGAGTTATAGGTGGATTGGTCACTTAGGGAAGTGAGAAATGATTTATTGGAGGTATTTTTGATGTGTTTCACCTGTTGGTGAAGGATAAATATGGTTCAAGAATTTCAAGGTGTAATGAGTACTAATAAAGGGCTAATGCATTAGGCCTAATTAAGATCTAAAGGAGGATTAAGCTTGCTTTGGGTTATGGATGACCTATGGAGAGATTGTAAAATTAATTTAATGTTTATGAGGATATTTTATAAGGGTAAGAAAATTTTGGTAAATATATTGGCTTACCAAGATGGGTTAGATGAAAGAGTGGTATATATACTAGGTTTATTTAGCCTATTTGGTGTGAGTGAGAGTGTGTGGACTAAAGCAAATAAAAGAGCTCAGTCAAGGAGAAAATATGGGTCATTGAGGAAAATTAGAGGGAGAATATTATTAGTCATGTTTGTTTTATTAGGTTCATGAGCTAGCAAGTCATTATACCTAATAATCTAAAGTGTCACTTGGTTGAGCAAAAGGCTTGTAAAGGGGATTGCAAGTGTTAGAGCAAGAGAAAGTCATCATCATGTGTAAAATACATTAGAACAATGGTGGAAATTAGAGAAGAGGTGGTTTAGTGGGTACTTAATCACCTAGGGGGGTTTATGCTCCTTGCTAGTTGGAGCTAACTAAAGGTCTAGTTGGAACTGGACTAAATTGAGGGGCGGGTGCTCCTTGATCACTTGGTGCTAGTCTAGAGTCTGTTGTTTGCTTCATATTTAATGGATAATATTAAATCATTGTTGTAGGATTGAGAGTGGGTTTTCTCCCCCTAGAGGGTTTCTCACATAAATGATGTGTTCATATGATGTATGCTCTTGTTCATGTTTTGATGTATAAGCTTTCATGTTCATGTATAATGAATGGGTTTTGGAATTGAATGTGCATTGTTGTATAATGATTCACCCAACTTATCTATAGATAATTCCATTAATTGGTATTAGAGTAGGTCATTCTTGAGGCTTAATTATCATGGAAGGTGATCTTGTGAGTAACTTGGTTGATGGTGTCTACCTAGTCAGCTTGTTGATAGAGTTGTTGATGATCAATATAGTAGCCTAGTTTTTGTCATAGTTATTCATGTTTTATAAATTTTGAATTTAAGGGTTGATGAAATTTTAAGGTTTCTATGAGATGGAGAAGGATGTCAAGGTAGGGATTGTTCTTCACTCAAGCCAAGGTGAGTTATTTGCTATTACATATGGTTTTTCAAGCATGAAGGTTTGTCAAAGAAGGCATATTACAATAGAGAAGAATTATGTGGAAGTCAAATCTAAGATCAAACCTAAATTGAATGATAGAGATTATTTAAGGTGGTAGAAGAAAAGTATGTAAAGGCATCTTGGTGAAGTAAGTAGGTAGAGGTATGCAAGTGAATAATGAGTTGATCATCAAGCTAAAGAAGACTGAGCATGTTGATGAGAACTATTTGAGGTATGTTTAAGACATCATAAGTTATAAATGTTTGAATGCACATTCTTGTCTATATGGTGATTAAACATATAAGCTTTGAGATTATCAAATAGATCTATAGGTTTTCAAAAATGCTTAGAAAACATGTGTGATTCCTCAAGAGGTTCAAAGAAGCCTATTTTATAATAGGGTCACAAAAGTTCTGAAGATGTTTCTTATTGCTGGAGCTTCATAAGATTATTTGTGACCTTGAAAGATATTGCTTGTGTTATTGAAGGTTTTATGTTATTTTGAGTTTCTTATCAAAATTTTGAGTATGCTTACTATAAAAGTTGAAAAATGTTATTTCAAGAATTACCTTAAAGTGTGTACATTTTAGATGTGATATTTTAGAATGGGAGAATGATTTGAGGATCATTAAATTCTTGTAATAATGTTGTTTGGTCTCTATTACATATCTGAAGATACCATAAGTTCTGAGTCTTAACTTTGAGGATGAGATTGATCCTTTGATATCAAACTTGAAGAGCTATCTCAAAAGGTAAAAGATAGTGATTTGAGAATTGGATTTCAACACCAATGTTCTTCAAGATGAGAATTGGTATTCATGAAGTTTTAAAAATATCTCAATGTTTTATAGATAACATTTTTGAGTTTCCTATCAAAGCCATATAGTGCTTGTTGAAGTTGATTATTTAAGTATATATGAAGAGTCTTCAAGAAGATTTCAATGGTCTAAAAAGGTTAAATATGACCTTAGGATCATATAGATTGAGTTCACTCATTATGGTATTATATATTGAGTGTTTTGAAGGGAATAATGCATATCAGACATCCGACATAGATCAAGTATTTTCTCAGGTTTAGTTATCTATGTGTTTCATGAAATGCTTTGAAGAATTCTTAGACATAATGGCTTGTGGTGTCTAAAGGATAGATGGATGATGACTCAAGGTTCATACGGGATCTATTCCTGATTGTCTTAGATTTTCAAGGTAAACCAAGAAGATAGAAGAATTGTTTAAAGAGGTATGTTCAGGTCTCTTGGTCCTAAAGTGTCATTTTGATCATTTTTGGATGCTTGGAATGGGTGTTGATTTGAATAAGGATGATGTAATGGATTGTATGGGAGCATGAATAAGGCTTAAATGTATAATTCCTAGGTGGTATGAGTCCTTGATGAGCTTAGATATGAGTTTTGTGGTCAAAATTTAGAGTTGACCAATTTTGGCAGTGATGATTGCCTAGAGTGTGCCCAATGTGCTCTTTTAGTGTTATATTGATGCTATAAGGTTGGAAAAAGATTATTAAATTTGGTTTTGGCATGCATAAGTAGGAGAGAAGGGTTTATGATGACTAAGAGGTTCTTAGGTATGATTTTGATCTTTTGGTCATGGTGCTAGTTGAGTGTGATGGCTATACAAGTCTAGATTGGTAGTTCTAAGGTAAGTCCATGAGATTGGTTGAGTGTCAAGAAGATTTATCTAAGTAGGAATGTTTTTACACATCAATTGGGTATATTATAGGTGGTTTCACATGTTGGAAAATTTAAATTTTATTGTATGGAAGGTTTTGAGTGATCACAAGATTTTTTTCTCATGAGCATGCGTTTGGTGGCCCAAAGGAAGTCATGGTTACAAAAGGTTTAGAGGCTTTAAATTTGGCATGGAAGTGATTTTTGATGGCCTAAAAGTGTTTTATCCAAATTAGGTCTCTGCATTGACTAGAGGTTGACCTTTGATCGAGGTTTACTTTGAAGGCTTAGTCATTTAGGCATGATTGAAAAAGTAGTCTATCTCTAGAGTTGGAGGTTTGAAGATTAAAATAAAATTAATGGGATAAATGGTTAGCTGAAAAAAGTTTTAAAATTGTTTTTAAGTAAGTATAATTTATTTTATTCAAGTTTTTGATCATTAGGAGGCCTAATTAGGTTATAGGTTAAAGAAGGAAGTATGCTAAGATGAATGAGTTGAAGGATTATTTTTGGAATGCCTAAGGGATAATGATATTTGTATTTAAATATGGAGTTTCATGGTTTTGAGTGGGTACGTAGTGGCTAGATAGGGCTACAAGGGGTCTACGTAGGCCTAGTGGAGAAATTGAGCAATTTTGTGATATATTTCTAAAGAAGGTTAGAATTTTTGGTTCTAGTTGAGAATATTGGTCTATTATAAGTATGTTTCAGGTATGGTGGTGTGATTTAAGTGCCTTTGGTGATATTTAGAGTGCCTTGAGTGCAAAGGTATGGGAGCTTGCATAGTGCTATGGTGCTCATATTATTATTTGAAGTAATGGTAGCTATTCTTAGAGGTCCTGTAGGTGTGCATGGATTGTATAGACTAATAAATAGACTTTAAAGTGGAGCAAGGTCCTAGGGGGAGATGTGTTACTATGAAATTGGTGATAGGTCCAAGGATCTAGGTAGCTTGGGAGAAGGACTAAGTTCAAGCTATTCAGTTTTGCCTAAGAAGATTCAGTTGTTTGATCAGATCTGTTGAAAGAAGGGAGTGTGATTCAATGTTGTCTAGGTATCTTGGAGACTTAGAGGTTTGAGTTTAGTTTTTATCAAAAGGGGAGCTAAGTTCTTTGTTTCTCAAGTGATAGTGGTTTGAGGGGGAGCTAGTGTGCTTTCCTAGTGGTCAGGTCCAAGGATCTTATAGGTCTTTTAGAGCTATGACCTAAGTTAATTCTTAAAGGAAGTTTGGTATAAGGGGGAGCACTATGGTTGATTTTTGATCTACTACTGATGGTTGGTATGATCTAAGTTTAAAAGGATAATAAATGAAGGTATGTACTTTTAGTTCAATTCTTGAAGATTTCTTGATTAAAGAGGAGAAGAGCTTATTTTTGATAGATGAGTGCACTTTGTCATTTTGGCAAAGGGGGAGATAGAAAAGGAGTGTTGAAATCAATGAAAAAGGGGGATATTATTGGGATATTGGTGGTAGTGATGTGTTTTCAATGATTTTAAGTGGCATTAGTGATGACAAAGTGGTATGAGAGTGCTCTTGATTTAACTTCTATGATCTTAGTGCTCAGTTCAGTCTTGGTTGCTAGTGGGATTAGTTGGTGCAATTGGATCTATGGAGGCATGAGTGGATATCATGGAGCTTGGAGAGAGAGCATTTGACATGTTCTTGGTATGATCCTAGTAGGAGAAGTCTTCTCATATGGTCTTCATGTGGAGTGCAAGTCATCCTATGCTTTGTGTGCTTGACTTTGCCAGGTTGCCTGATAAGGGAAGAGGTATATACATTATGTATTCTTGGTTATTTATTATATTATTTTAAATGAGTGGATTGAATATATCTAAATTTATATGAGCTTAGTGGATAAGTTTCCAAGTATCTTCAAGAGGCAAGTTGGTCTGGTGGTTTTAGGCCTAATAGGCAAGGTGGGCTAATGAGGTCCTTGTGAGCAGTCATGAAGAAATTATAGTTAGTAGAGCTAATTTAATCATGATTTGTGGTATTAAATGGTTGGTCAAATGTGTTTACCAAGTCTTAGGCCCTGAATAGGAAGAGAAAGAAAATTAGTACATTGGGATGTATTCTATGCATGTAAAATAGAGGGTTCTTAATCT
The DNA here is from genome assembly GCA_037957365.1 of Torreya grandis. Lineage (NCBI taxonomy): Eukaryota > Viridiplantae > Streptophyta > Pinopsida > Cupressales > Taxaceae > Torreya > Torreya grandis. The sequence continues at coordinate 551,673 of JARHVA010004475.1, forward strand.
GAGAAGAAGTTTGTGATATTCATTGGCATGTGTAGAATTTGCATGGGGATATAAGCCTTTTTTAAGAGGTGGAACATGGAACTAAGAATAATTTCCAAGTATTTTGTAGTGGATTGAGGGACAGAGCTTTATGAACATTTGTTAAGAATGTAAACTGGTCAAAACCCTCTATAAACCCTCATAATGGAGTGATTGGAAATAAATTTATATAAAAGACCTAAAATGGATTGGTTGAATATAATTTTACAATTGGAAGGTATATAAAATTCCTCTAGGCATCTCTAGGTGGTAGTGGTGTGTTAAGGAAGTGAGTAGAAGGTATAAAAATATGCTTATTTTTGAAGATTTTAGTGCTACAGGCAGGGTTGATTGAGTCAACACATGAGGGTTGTTGAAGCTTGAAGGATATGACTTGTTATTGAATTCAATAAAGTTTTTTTGGAAATAAATAGTAAATATGTTAATTATCTAAGTCAATCAAGTTGACTAGTCGCTAATCTGTAGATGGTGAAAATAGTGAACAAATATCTAGGTAGAGTAAATATGTGCTTAAGGAAGTGTTCCAGGTGAGTAAGGATGAATCAAATGGTTTGGGGTATTTTTTAAATATATATACCTTATATTTCATTGATTGATATGTGAGGTTGATGACCATAGATAAGAAAGAAGGTGCTTTTAAAGTGGCTTATTTGAGCAGTGAAGACTGTGATATAGTGATCTAAGGAATTAGTCTATTAGATCAATGGATGCTACTAGAGCAATAAAAATATCTACTTGAGATTAATATATATATCACATAGAATATATGATTATGGATTATATGGTATGAAAGTGTTCTTTCATGTGCTAGACAAGAACATCTACATGATTGGTTTTTGGAGCTTGTAGGCAGTCTGAAGTGGCCTATTTGGAGAGGCTAGTTTGAGATATTTTGAGTAGAGTTTGAGGTGAGTGAGATCTTGGTGATATTATATGTTTGTAATAAATTTATTACATATATTTTGTATTTAAACTTTGTCTCTAGTTTGGTTGGAGTAGTCAAAGATCTTTGACTGAATTTTTGGTGTGCATTACCAATTTGAGTATTTAGTTTGTTTGAGTTGGTTTAGACCTATGTGAGATATGTGAAGGTGAAAAATGGATTTGAAGGTGTTTTTCATGTGATTTTTTTATGTGGTTGCTTTATAAAATAAATATTATGCCTCATTTCTTCTTGCCCATATTTTATGGGTGTTTACAAGACTTGGAGTGAGGGAGAGAATGGCTTGGATGGAGTAGTGTTTTGGAGTTATAGGTGGATTGGTCACTTGGAGAAGTGAGAAATTATATATTGGAGGTAGGTTTTATGGGTTTCACCTATTGGTGAGAGCTAAATATGGTTCAACAATTTCAAGGTGTAATGAGTACTAATGAAGGGCTAATGCATTAGGCCTAATTGAGATCTAAAGGAGGATTAAGCTTTATTTTGGTTATGGATGACATATGGAGAGATTGTACCATTCATGTAACATGTATGAGGATATTTGATAAGGGTAAGACAAGTGTGTAAAATATCTTGACTGACCAAGATGAGTTAGATGAAAGAGTAGTATATATACTAGGTCTATGTGGCCTATTTGGTGTGAGTGAGAGTGTGTGGACTAAAGCAAATAAAAGAGCTCAGTCAAGGATCAGAGATGGGTCATTGAGGACAATTATAGGGAGAAGATGATTAGTCATACTTTTATGATCAGGTTCATGAGCCAGCAAGTCATTAGACATAATAATCTAAAGTGTGACTTGGTTGAGCGAAAGGATTATGAAGGGGAATGCAAGTGTTAGAGCAAGAGAAGGTCATCATCTAGTGTAGAAGACATCAGAGTAGTGGTGTACATTAGATAAGAGGTGGTTGAGTGGGTACTTAATCACCTAGGGGGTTTTAGCCTCCTTGCTAGTTGGAGCTAGCTAAATGTCTAGTTGGAGGTGGACTAAATTGAGGGGTGAATGCTCCTTGATCAGTTGGTGATGGTCTAAAGTCTCTTGTTTGATTCATCTTTATAGGACTATAGTCCATTTTTGTTACAATAGTGAGAGTGGGTTTTCTCACCTTGGAGGGTTTCCCACATAAATTATGTGTTCATATGATGTATGCTCTTATTCATGTTTTGATGTATAAGCTTTCATGTTCATATATAATGATTGGGTTTTAGAATTGAATGTGCATTATTGTATACTAATTTATGCCCCTCTTAGTAGATACTTCCATCACTTGTATCCACTTCCCATCTCTCCCCATATCCTCTCTTGTGTTGGAGTGTTACAACTCTAAACACTCTCTTTTACACCAAGCACCCATTGATCATTATTTTCCATTTAAGTATTCAATTATCTCTATTTGATACCTCTGAGATTCCTTCCTATCTCCATGATCATCATATAACTCCAAATGACCCATAAAATCCCTCCTACAACTAGCCTAAAGTCCATTATACCCAAAACTAGAACCCATAGTAATCGACATCAGTCACCCACTAAATGACATTGGTCATCCCTTGATCGACATCAAATACCTTAACCAGTATCAATTTCATAGTGACCAACATAAATTACTATGTACTTCTTTTTCCCAAAATATCAATCTAAATTCATCCATCAAACCTCACCCAAAATCTATTATTTTTATTTTTGTCATAATGCAGAGTCATAAACTAATTTTTGAATCAAGTTTTAGAATTTTAGCATTAGTTTTAAACAAGTTAATGATATTTTAATAAAAGCACTCATTTTATCTTAAAAAACATTTATTTCATTATGATTGAGTAATTTCTATTACTTTATGCAACACATCTCTTTTCATTTTCAAAACTTATTTAAGGAGTGGATTGATAGCCCTCTAGTGAAGTTTAGTACTTCTTGGATATAAAATTTTCTAGGAAATCCACCCACCTATCTTACTAATAAATCCATTTATATCTTCCTTCTTATTATAGGTCATCCTCCCAAGCTAAAGAGGAGTTCTCTACATCAACTAGATCATGAGTGCACAACTAAATCCATGTTTTTCTATACCTTGCCCTTTATTTTAAGTTTTACTTGTTTTCTAAAAAGAAAAAAGAAAATAAACATAAAACATAGTGGAACAATTATATAGGGATTCCCTAATTATTTGATTCTTTATTTTGGACAAGTAAAAGACATCTTGTTCTCATTAAGGATTAGGCCTTGGCCAGATTCATCTTGTATCTTTCTCTTATGGACTCTCTGAAAAGTCCATGTAGATTTATAAAAATTGGAGCTAACTATGGGAAGCTCTTGAATCACCAAGTTTGACATTTGATCAGCTTGGGCACTTAAGTCCTTTTACCATTTTGGAATTATCAATTACCTATGCTAACTAGCTAAGTGGTTTGTCTAGTTCCCCTTAACATAATATCCTCTGAAGAGAGCATTAAAGAACTTACTTGGAGTGGGTCTAACAGAGATAGAAAGATAATATTTTACCAATCCAAGTTATTAGTCTAGGGAATAGGGTGCACAATGTAGGTTGTCTTTTTATTAGCTCTTGTAGATGTCATAATTGAAGTTGGCTGAGATGTGATAGATTGTGGCATAGAGAAACCTATCTAGGTGGGTTATACAAATGGTTGTGCACCCTAATAAAAAATGGGAAATCCTATAGTTTTCTTGGAATGAACTTTATTATCCCTAGTATCTCTTGTTAAAATTTAATAATCAATAACAATAACACTTGTAGTGGTTATTCTAGTAGTTTGGGTGTATAAGGATGCAATACTATCTATATATTACTAAAAAGAATCAAAAGAAGGGGTTCTACGAAGTGTAGGAAGTAAACTAGAAATACACACATGAATAGGGACACCTTTTGATTTTTCCATGTTTATTAGTGTCTTACCTTTCAGTCCTTGGAGGCTCATAACCTTTGCCTTTCGGATCTCTTCCTCCTCATCTTATTATAATGCTTCTCCTTTATCCATATGCCTCTCTTGTAACACTGCCTTAATAGTTGAACTCATAGGTGTCTCAACTAATTGAGGAGGGTTCTTAGGAGATCTTTATCTCTTGTAGACATTGATTTTTGTCTTGTCAACTAAAGGAGTGGATTGGGAAGTAATATTAGATGAGACATTTACCTTTGAGGTTGTAAAAGCTATACTTGTAGTAAGAGGGTTAGAGTTTGAATATTTAGAAGAATCAATGTTAATTGGCTCCCCTACTCCAAGAGAACTTGCTGTAGTAGGGGCATCCTTCACATCCTCTTCTTATTTCAAATTTACCATAGATGTAGGTTGGGAAGGCTCCCCTTTTGGATAAACTAACTGAGAGGGCTGTGACGACCAATAATCAGTTGAAGCTTATGTACCTAGTGGTGGAACTTGAGTTTAAACCTTAAAAATTGTAAATGATGGGTCTTTTTGAATCACCCTCAAGAGGTCTTCTGTATACCTAACTATAATCATATAAAATGTGAAAATTGGTAACTTGAGCATGACTAATGATACCTAACCCATAGGTCCCTCTTTCTTTCTCTCATGACCCTCATAGGCATATTTTCATTGATTCCCGGTCATCCATAGTCTTCTAGACTTGATCCCAGCTAAGCCAGACTCCTCTTTCCATGATAGATCAATCCCTCTAGGTCTGATATGATTATGAAAATAGTGCCACACTAGGACTATAACGTTGGTACCACTCCTGTCTACTTTCAACACTATTGTCTAAGTTTATTTCTAGCCCTAACAATTAATTCCTTTTGGTTCCCTATCCTTATCCTTGTCAGCCTAATGTGAGCACATTCAACCCATGACCAATAGATCCCTATAAAAGTCCATTCAAAGATAATTTGGAAAATGGTTGATAATTATCACTATGCAAGAAGGAATAAAAGAAATACTACTCAAGAAATCTTCGCTATTCTCTACATATAGCTAGCCAACACACTTACAAGCTTATTCAAATCCTTACACCAGTCCCTAGCCATCTCAAGCATATCTAGTTTAACATTCTGAATATTCACATACATAAATTACAAAAAGCACATCAAATGGGAGAAATACATATGGCTTGATCCCTCTTCAAAGTATTGGTATGTAGACAACATGCCCACATAAGGGGTGTGGATCCATGCCCAGTGAATCTTATACACACTACCCCCCTCTTTCTTGAAATTAGTCAAATCACAATGGAACATAGGGTTTTAAGAGAAAATCTACTATACAAGGAGATCTATAGACTTTCAACTTCTAAAACTTCATAGATAGGGACACACAAATATAGAGAACAAAACCTAGAAAGCTCATATCCTTAGGACAATAGTGGTAGAGGTGGACTACAGTGTCAGTGCCACTCCTATCCAATTCTAGTGATCCTATCCAATCAAAAAGCAAAATTTAGATATTAGTTTATGATAGTGTCCTATCCCTACACAATGAGTAAGAGGCCCTATCTTAGTCAGATCAATTAGTTTTTAGCTAAGTCTATTTTCTTCCCCTTATTACTATTTTTAGAAGAGCTCAAATTGCAATCAAATTTCACAAATTAATAGCTTAATTATTGTCTATTTATTTACTAATTTTACTACTTAGACCTTCTAACTAAATCAGGAATAAAACCCCAATATTCCCAAAATTGTTAAATCATTTGGTGAACCCGACTTCATTTGCACATAAAAACCCTAGAAACCCTAGGGTAAATTTCCTATTAATTTTTCCTATTTTTTTCTAATTTTTTACCTACATAATAAAATAAAATATTATAATTAAACTTTAAAATTTTTTAGTAACTTTAAAATAATTTTTTGTTCAAACCCTAGTTGCCCATACTAGGTCCTTGTATTCTCCTCATAAATTTCTAATCATTTTTTAAATTTTTACTAGCATACTTAAAGAAGAAATTCCATTCAAATTTCAAATTTCAATAGTAATTTTCAAAAATATTTATTTTTCCAAAACCTAGTTTCATCTTCTAGGTCTCTTTAAATCACAAATTTTCTAATAAATTTCTAATTTTTTACTTGCATATCTAACTCAGAAATTCACTTTAAATTTTGAAATTTCATAGTATTTTTTTAGATAAATATCATCTTTCAAACCCTAGTTGCATATACTAAGTCCCATTGATTCTTGAGGTATCACCTTACATCTATAATTAGATTTTAAAAATGGATCTCACTTAATTATAAAATTTTCTTACATTTCTTGTAAATAATAAGGAGACCATCATTGGTCCTATCATGTACATGAATGGTGAAGTTTATCATATGTTAGTACAAAGCTTCATTCTTTGCATTTCATGCTTACTCTTTATAATAAAGGATGAGATTAGAACATTTATTGCTAAAAATTCATAATATTTCAATATTCCTTTTGCATATTCTCTCTCATTGCTATGGAATAATTTCCAACTCCATTTTGTTAAACATGTTACTGTTGACCAAATTTGACTTTTAGGTCAAATTAGGGTACCCCTAGTTAAAAAATTGGATTTTTAGGTTTATAAGGGGGTATAATATATTGTCATAATGTGTTTTATAGGGTAATTTATGTAAAATAATGTTATATTATCTTTGGTCAATTAATTTTTATGTCTTTATATCATTTTTGGGTCATTTGAGGGGTCAAAAGGGTGCATTTAATGCTTTATATGGGTTTCTTGGGAAATGTACACATGAAAAAACATGATGAAATTCCCCATGTGTCACTATAATTCTTAAATAACTAAAAATACTGAAAATATGGTCAATTTTTAGATAAAAGGTAGTTTTCTTAGCAAAAAAGGAGAAAATGGCACTTGTATGGCCTCTTTGGGAAGTGTGCCACTTGGAAAAGATTTAAATGTAACTCTTCAGCTTTCACAAACTAATATACACAATTTTTTTAATTTTTAGATGTCATTTCTTTCTCAAAACCATTTTTATTCCTTTTCACCTTTCTAGACACACAAAAGTGACTTACAGATTTGTACTTGGTATGGCCATTAGAAAGAGTTTTAGGTACAAGGATTTTGGGAGGATATTTTACACTCAAATACATCCATTTTCATATAAATAAGTTTTATAATTAGTAATTTTTCTTTATGAATCATCCATTTGAAGTTGGCCTTCTAAAATTACCTATAAATTTGTGCACCCTTCAGGTTTTACCTTGGTTTGAAGGTGTCCATACACAATATATATATATATATATATATATATATATATATACATATACATATATATATATATATTGAGATTGATTCCAAAGTATTTTTAATTAATTATCCAATTATATCCATGCTTTATTTCATATTTCATGAGGTTTTTATGTGCTAATCATCTCAATTTGTAGGAAGATACAATTTTTTGAGTTATAGGTAGTCTTGCACCATTTTCAAGAATTTCAAGCTAATTAATGGTTCCAAGAGGTTGTGTCAAGCTCACACTTATGTTTCAAATATTTTTCTTGATTATTTTACACATTTCATCCTCTTTCTTCAATAAATGTTTCATGGTTGTAGTCATACATACACATACCCATAGTCTACCAAGATCATAGCCTTTTCCTTGTTTTTTTCACTTGTATCCATGTTGAATCATGTGTGAAGATCATTTTTATTTTGTTCATGAAGTTTTATTTTAGGTTTAAAATAGTTTTTATGTGTATAGAATCAAGAACAAATAGATCAATCCCTCCAAGGAGTGTGAAAGAGGACTGTGACAATCATATTAAAAACCTTCATACAATCAGCCATTGAAGCTCATCTATAGATATATCATGAAGGATAACATGTTTAAGAGGAAATTTGAGATAATAAAGGTCTTGGAAATGAAATGATTATTATTGGAATAATTAAAAGAGCTCAAAGATATTTTGTATTTTATAAAGCATACACTACCAATTTGCTCCCACTTGCTGCCTGTAAAGGAAATGGTCACCTATAGGTGGAGTTCATATGGAGTAGGGGTGGCATATGGATGAAGCGTGATTTGAAAACACTTCTTAAAGTCCTAAGTATGAAGAGAGACTATAAATAACCCTTTTAAGGGATAAGATTGGATAATGGAGTTGATAACATGTTCAAGGAGAAATGACACTATTCTGGCCTTTAATCCTTGAAATGGTGAAACAGAGGTTAGGAGACCATGAAACATGCACCGACAGCTGCAAATAGACAAGGACCTAGACATGAGGTTTTCGTGTTTGTTTTAGGATGTTTAAGTGGAATAAAAATAAGAACAAGTGAATTATGATCTAAATAAGCTTCAAAGAGATCTACTAATACCATAACCAACTCATTTGAAGCATAATCACCTACAGGCTCAGTCCAATTAGGGTCTTGAAAGGAGAAGTGTCTTAGTCAGGGAGCTAACATGAGGTTAGGCCTAGTTTCATGACACTCAAGTTAGTTTCAAGAAAAATAATGTTGTGACCACAAGGGGTTATAAAGGAGCCTATTAACACCATAAACAAGATAATTAGAGGCAAATCAAACTATAATCAACAATCTACATCAGGGTTGCTCAGTCACTTTAAAGAGAACTCAGTCTAGTGGTTGAAATTGAATTTTGATGCTTGGATAGGGTATTATGATGTCCCAACCCACTAGTAACCTTATAAATTACTATGAAAAACTTCATGAGCTCTAGGATAAGCATATTAACCTATTGGCAAGGATAGAGGCAAGATTTCTTAGTCAAAATAGGGAAAGACTCAGTTTTAGAGCGAAGAGTGTATATGAAGAGTTATAAGGAGGTTATAACGATAATAAAATTCATTAAAAAATTCATAAATATCATGATGAACTAAATTATCTAAAAATAATGATAAAACAAACCCATAGGACCTTAAAAGGACTCTCACACAGTCAATTATGATTGTCTTAGATAGTGAGCATAGAGTTGGCATTCTTGGCATGAATAGGACATGAAATTAGAAAAAATGAACCCAAGACATTGATAGATCACCATGAGGAAAATGAGGAAGGAATTATAATCATGTTTTTAGGGTTTAAATACTACAAAATTCATAACACATAGGGGTCATTGTTGAGAGGGAAAAGTAAGACACACAGTCAAGAGTAAGACACAACCTTACGAGTTCAAGCATATAGAGGAGTGTGTGAGACGTTGGAAAATAAAATGGAGATTTGAATCACATTAATAATTACCAATATCACATTAAAACACTCTCACCAACACAAAACCAAGCATAGGGGAGGGTAATTTTAAGTACATACACAATTTACTCTTGGAACCCTGTACTTTCTTGCTTCTCTAGAAGTTCATTTAGAATTTGAAAGGGTTAGAAGCTCATATGACATATTTAAGAGATAAATTTTTTAAAAGGCATAATTTTCACTTGGAGAAAACTCTCAAATACATAATTTTGATGATAAAATATGGGAAGTTCCCCCTATTTTGTCTCAAATAAGGGACACTTTCCCCATACAAGAACCCTATAGTTTTGAAAGAGGGTGGTAAAAGAATGAGCTAGGGGATAAGGGAACCTTGTATAATGATGTAAAAATATTGAAAACACATGGAAAATCATGGTAAATACCTCATAGGAAGGATATATGATAGGGTATTCTAAAATGATCTAAAGTTTCACTTAGACTTACTAGGTAGGGTTTATGCCTAGTGCCCAAATGGAGAGTCCATTACCCTTTTAACATGAATTAAACTTTACAACCTATGAAAACATGTTGATGGGGTGAATAAATATATGTTAAATCTATTTGGATCCAATGAAAATGATCATAAGTCACTGTGAGCTTCAAAGACAAACTCAAGCCTATGGAAACAAGGAAAAAAGTTTGGTAGGGAAGTTTTGGAAGCTTATATCTTTCATGATGTTTTGCATGGGGTCAAAAGGAGTTTATGAAAGTTATAAGGGGTATTAAACAAAAAAATGGTGGATTTTTTTGTAGTTATAATGTCCCAAATTTATGAACAAATCTTAAGGGCTTAAACTACTCAGAAACCCTTGCAAACCCTTGCCAAGGACTAATTTGTGAAGATGGAATTGGAGATGCACTTTAATGGACTAGTTTGACTAGAATAGCTATTATACCTTAGAGAGGACTCAGTTAGGCTACTTCACATGATTTGTATTTATACATACTTATATGGATGGGGGTAGAAATAGGATTTTACTCATTATTTATGTGTTTTGTAGGTTGTAGGAGGTTTCAATAGTGAAAATCATATGGATGGAAATATTAATACTTAAGATAACTCCCCATATCACTCTCATGCCTTGAAACAAATCCTAAGTGTATCAAGCTAGTGATGAAGATGGAAAACTCCAAGTGGGGTGATATTAAGATGTGTCTAATGTTTCTATGGACATGGAGAGCCTTGAAAATTGTCATTAACTCCATCCCATGGATTTTCATGGAAAAATGATGCCAATTTTGAGGCCAAGTCTGTAGGGTGCATGGAAGGGTAGTTTTCTAGATAGAAAATGATGATGGCTCACTTATAAGTGATTAAAAAATACTAAGCATTAAAATAATGCATGGAGAGGCATGTATGATCTCCCTAACCTACATTTTAATCATTTATACTAGACCTAATTAGTTATATGATGTTCAAATAAATCCAATCATGAAGGTAGTTTTTTTGAGCTAGTTGAGGAGTTTCCTTGCCACATTTCATGAAATTTGTGGCTTTGATTGATACTTGTAGATCCTAACCTTGCATGGTTCATCCCATACCCTCTCCAAATTCAAAAGTGACTCCTTGGATTAGTTTGACAAGTGTCCTTGTGACCTTTGGACTTCTCTTTTCTCTCTCTCTCAATTATATAAGAGCTAGCCATTTTGGCATTATATGGATCATCCACCTGAGTATGTCAAAGACCTAATCATTTATATAATTTTTTATCAATACAATGACTAATTTTTACCTCTTCCATGACTTTTCATAGTGTTATTGACTTGAATGTTGAATTTTCTTAGTAAAGACTATGGATTCCTTAGTAAGTTGTCACATTCTCTCACCTATTTTTAGCCTCTTCTTGTAGGGCATGTGATGTGTTCCAGGAAATGTCAAAGTTTAAGTGAGTTAGTCTCTTAATTAGTGCCATTGAAATCCTATTGTCTAGTCCTCCTAGCCTTGCACATTCATCCATGACCTCACAATGTAACATTGATGCGAAAAGACATAGATTAGAAAGTGTATGTTTAGTTGTCCTTTGATTTCAAGTGTAATATTCATATGGTTGGATGTCATCAGTCACTTTGGTATAAAAACTCCCGTATATTAATTTGATTTCATTTCTCTCTCTCCATTTTTACCCCCCAAATTTAGTAGTAGTTTTTATCTTAAGTGGTACATTAAAGGAGCTAACCCTATCTAGAGACTCACCTCATTCCTTAGGTTGCCCACAAGCCTAGAGGTGATTTCATTGTGCCAATTGGATGAGAAGAGATTTGTATCTCCTCAAAGGGTAAAAATACAAGTGACAATAGTTACAAATGTTATGTTATAAGTCAAAGTTCTTTATGTATTCATGCCTAATTCCATGCTCTCTACCCCTTGCTTGCTATCTCTCATTTGTAATGCTCTTTATAAAAATATTGTTATACAAATTATAACTATAATTTAATGAATTTCTCCCATATACATGGTTTTTACCTATATTCATATAAACTAACAACCACTTATCAAGTTTTAATGTCATATCTTATATACAGGAAAGAAATTCCTTCTCCTCCTCTCCCCCAAAAGGGTGATAACTACTTTCCCTTTAACTAGGTCCTTGATATCACCCCTCCAAAAGGTGAGGAAACCTATATTATTATTACTAATGCATAAATTCAACCTATATCTTCTTTAAACCTTCTTCAACATATGTGCTTACATGTTTAATCAGAAGAAACTAAGGTTTGCACTTGTAAGACTCTAAGGGATCAAATCACTAATACAAGCAAGTTAATTTTAGATTTACAAATGTAGAATCATATATTAAATGAAAAGATCACAACATTGGAAAATCAGATTATAATATAAAATCCTAAAAGGTACCATAGTGTAATCATGTATATGCACATTCACCTAGTTAATTGGTTGCAAGCAATATTACATCTCAAAATAATAAATCACAACAAAGTAACTCTACAACTAGTGATTCAAAAAGCATTAAAATATCAAATAAGAGTTCAAGTGAGGTAATAATAGAAATGATTAAATATAAGTTGATCAAATTACCTCCTCTATATCTAGTGAGAAGATCTAGATATTATTGTCCATATCATAGAATTTATGAACATCACAGATTCATGTTTAACATTAGAAAAACATATACAATAGATAAATGAGGACCTTATACAAGGTAAATTAGTAAAGAAATCCATAGTGACATAGACACACATTCATAAAGGGTCAAATATATAAATAGTACAAAAGTGGTTACCAAAGCATAACTTAGAACAACAAAAGGATCAAAAAGCAAAATTAGGGTAATAAAAAGTACCACAAGCACAAGTAAAACACAAAAAAGATGCAAATATACCTCTCCAAAATGAGGCTCAAATTTCAAAGTAGTATGGGTTTATCAAAAATATCTACAATAGTTTGATTATCAAGGTCAAAGATTGGGCAAGCATGCTCAAGGCATCACTACTCCTATTATAATAGTTGATAATGTTTGTCACCAAGGTTTGGGATTTATTGAACATCCTAAGGAAAATCATTCATAGACACAATTTATCAAAGAAAAGATCTAGATAAAACAAAATTCAACACTAGCATTCTATTGGCTCAAAATCAAGATGATAATGATGAGTGTAATAATACAGGTTATTATGATTTCGAAGATACTTATAATGAATCTAAATATTTATAGTCATAGTCACAACCATTACCTCATGCTTCAAAATCACACATGATTCCCTTTTTTGATACATGAAATCATGATAGGGAGGCTCCCATGAGACTCATTGGTTTATATCATTCCTTCTCAGCTTACTTATACATAGCTTCTTTTCAAATTTATTGTACATAGTCTTCCTATGATTGATTTTACATAGCTTATATCAAAAATACCAAAAAATTTTAAATATTTCAAAGTACAAAAACATGCAAATAATTAAAAAAACCAAAAATATTTTGATTGTATGTATAATCCAATGCATGCTTTACATTTTTGCTATCATGCTAGACTTACATTTGCTATTTTATGCTATTGTTTGTTGATTTATCTACATTACCATGCTTCAATTGATATTTTTTGAGTGTGTGCAATGACATCCAACTCTTTGATTGCTTCACTCTACCCATTTAGGGGGCATCCTACTTATATATTTGAGATATACATTGATATACATACCCACTGGCGGTATCTTCTACATGATTACACCATTTAGGATATTCCATTCCTACACCACACACTCTAGTTATCATGTTGATGTACATTACTTACAAGCTTACATAGATTAATCTATCGACACTCACTAGTATATAGCACTTGTGTATTTCTTAGCATATACCTAGTCTTGTACTAACATGTCCTACATACTTTCCCTCTTGATTTGATTATTTAGATGTAATTGTATTTATAGTTATTAAATTATTTATTTTATTACTTAGCATAGATTGATGTGATTGAATTTTATAATTCCTGTATGTGCCTTAGGACATTTTCCAATCTCCTTTGCTTTTATATCTTGTGTGTATCTTAGGATGTTTGCCAATGTCATTTGCCTGTACTCTTATATGTTATTGTGGCTTCCATGCCAACCTTGATTGTTTGAATTATATGTGTGTATGTGGAATTTGAACATGCATTTTATTCTTGATTTCCAATTTGAATGACATGTGCCCATTTCCTTTGTTTGTGTGGCACCTTGGACACCCTTGTATGCTTCTCACTTCTTTCCTTATGTGATTGTTTCTTTTTTACTTCTCATTGTTTGAAATGACATGATATACATCATTAATTTATCTTGATTTATTGGATGCCATGATGGACATCATGCTATATACCTCCAAATAACAACTAACAACTAACAACTAACAACTAACAACTAACAACTAACAACTAACAACTAACAACTAACAACTAACAACTTACAACTAACAACTAACAACTAACAACTAACAACTAACAACTAACAACTAACAACTAACAACTAACCAAAATTTCATTTCTAGTTTAGTACATTGAACATGTTATTACATTTTTATATATATCTAGGCATACCTCTATTTATCTAATAATATCTCAATACAAATCATGTTATATCTTGATATATCATGTCAATTATCATTGCTATATCATATATCTTTGTAGCATAACATACTTGTAGAGCTCTTTCTTTCAAGGGAAATCATTGCATGATCTTCATTCCTACCCTTAGAATAGGGAAAAAAAATAGGGGGTTTTTCATAGAGATTAGATCTCCTAATAGTAAAAAAAGCAACATTCAGAACACCCAAAATAACAACCAAACATCAAACTAAATAGAAGAGACTAGAAAAATAATGAAAATTCTAGAACAGTTACCAAATTTGGCCTAAGACAATAATGACAAGATTGGAATATATCACTAGTGCCACTAGTGTCCACTTTTTGTGCTCTAATACAAACATAAAAAGCTAGACTTTTCAAAAGTAGGTAGAAAAGTATGTTCAACTACAGTTTTACATAACCAGAATAGTTTAGAATCATTAGTTTTTAGTACACTTTTCCTTAGAGAATATAGATACATGGGGCATCATGCATGGAATTATGGCTCTCACTTCTAGTTTTAGACATGGTATTTGATATAAATTATAGATCAAAATCCATGTTTTAGATACTAGTGATTAGGGGCAATGTGCATAACACATTTGTTTTCTTTTCCTTTTCAAGTTTAGCATTACCTAGGCATTCTTAGTAGTTGCATGCCTTATTCTATATATAGGTGGTTGGAATATTTTTAAAGTGGATTTCATAAAAGCCTAAGTTCAACATTCACAAGTTCTAAAGTTATTGAGTGGATTTCATATAAGCTTAGTGTACCAGTTTAGAGTGGCTTTCATACAAGCCTAATCTCCATCTTTTGGAATGGCAAAAAGTGGCCTAGTTTCCAACATACATTCAACTATCCATGCCAACATTCTTAGATCATAGTAAATTCATAAGATTCAAGATCCATCTCATAAGACATATATTTCATACTGGTATTAGTTCATAGCTTCACTTCATGGGGCAATGATGGTGCCAAAGGACTAACTAGCCTTTGTATTCTTAAACCACCTATCTAGAGGGATTTGACACATAGTTCAAACATTGATTAACACATGCATGATCACCTAGCTTCACTTAGTGGGTGATGATGGAGTCAAAGGGCTAGTGTTTGCATTTTTGAGCCACTCTTAGGGAATTAAGCACTCAGCTCCATTTATGATATCACTATTGGTACAACATCATCCATCATTACTCAACATCACTAAACATCACAATAGGTTTTGTATTGGTCCATGTACCCAATGAGGTGTTTTCATTCATTTTTCTTCCTCTTTCTCTTACCCAAATTTGTATGTTCTTATTTTAGATATAACATATATAGGAAGAACTAATCTACTCTTTGTTTTCTTTTGTAATTTCATACTTCATAGTGTGCTCTCTTTATGCACACCCAACATCACATAGATTCATGAGCTTCATCCTTGTAGGTAAGTTTAGGTATGCTTTCTATTTTTCCTTTATCATAGTATTTTACTTTCTTGCATCAGTAGAATAAAGCATGAGGAGAAAATATAATCATATAAAATGTGAAAATTGGTAACTTGAGTGTGGCTAATAACACCCAACTCATAGGTCCCTCTTTCTTGCTCTCATGACCCTCATAGGCATATTTTCACTGATTCTAAGTCATCTATAGCCTTCTAGACTTTATCCTAGCTAAGCTAGACTCCTTTTTTCATGATAGATCAATCCCCCCATGTCTTATATACTCAATACAATAGCACCACACTAGGACTAAAGCACTTGTGTCAGTCCTATTCACTTTTAGTGCTATTTTCTAAGTCTATTTCTAGCCCTAATGGTTAATTTGTTCTAGTTCACTTCCTTATTCTTGTCAGCCTAATGTGAGCACATTCAACCTATGACTAGTATATCCCTATAAAATCCCATTCAAAGATCATTTGTAAATGGGTTGGAAATTATCACTAAGCAAGCAAGAATACAAGTAGGACTACTCAAGCAATTTTCCCTATTCTCTGCATGCAACTAGCCAACACACTTACAAGCTTATTCAAATCCTTACACTAGCCTCTAACCACCTCAAGAACATCTAGTTTATCATTCTTCATCTTCATACACATAAATTACATAAAGCACATCAAGTGGGAGAACTACATATGGATTGATCCCTCTTCAAAGTATTGGTATGTAGGTAGGGTGATGACATAATGGGTGTGGATCCATGTCTAATGAATATTACACACACAAACCCCCCCTCTTTCTCAAAATTGGTCAAAGTACAATGGAACATAGAGGTTGAAGAGAAAATATTCTCTATAGCGAGCTCTATAGACTTCCATCTAGTGAAAATTTACAAATAGGGTCACATAAGTATAGCAAACAAAACCTAGAAAGCTCAGACCCCTAGGACAATAGCAGTAGAGGTGGTCTACAACACCGGTGCCACTCCTCTCCAATTATAGTGCTCCTATTCCAATCAAAAAGTGAAGTTTAAATCTTAGTTTTTGATAGTGTCCCAACCCTGCACAATGATTTTTAGGCCTTGTCTCAGTCAGATCAATCAGTTTCCAACTAAGTCATGTTTTCTTCCCCTTATTACTAATTTTAGAAGAGTTTAAATTGCAATCAAATTTCACAAATTAGTAGATTAACTATTTTTTATTTATTTACTAATTTTACTACTCATACCCTTTAACTAAATTAGGAATAAAACACCAATATTCCTAAAATTATTAAATCACCAACCATATTCATCCTAGTCAAAACCTTAACATCATGTGATTTTAGGGCACATGGTTATATAGGATTCCTAGGCTAGTGACATGCTTTTGAAGTTTGCCTCTTGTGTGTAAATATTGGTTTGGTAGATATGTTAATGAATAAAGTTCCCTTATGCCTCTAAAAACACCAAATTATTTCTTATTGGTGTATTTCATTCAACCTAGGATAAAATACGATCCATGGAAAAGGCCTTTATGTTTCTTCTGCATATCTTCATCAATGATCAACTAGAGATGATATGCCATTTCCTATTCCAAAAGCTTGTCTAGAATGTATTTGGGAAAACAAAAGGGTCCTAACTTGGTTCCCTCAATCATTATAACAATATAATCTAGATATATCTAGTAGTCTCCCCTTGGCCATAGTGTATTCTTGATAAGATCCAAGACTAGGGCCAGTGGTTCATCATGGGTGGTCCTCCAAACTTGAGGATAAATGTTCTAAAAAAATTGAACTATATTTCACATATAAGACTAATTGTGCAATTAGGAATAAAAATCACATACTTTATTTTTTATACAATCTAGGGCTAGGATCCAAAGCAATCCATTGTGAACATACACCATAGCCATGATGACATCCAACAAGTAAAACATCATAAATAAGTGACCAATGAATAGAATTTTATCCTTTTTAAACATTTTCTCTTAGAGTTTAACACTAATGATCTCACCCAAGTCAAAGTTCAATTTAAATGTTAGGAAGTCCAATAGTGGTACCTATTCTAGTCAAAGATAATGGATGTTGGCTCACCCATATAATATATTAATTAACACCATCACAATGAGAAATATCATTATTAACTTAGTAATTGGTATTGGAAAAGTGGCTTTGAGGCTTACCTTCTCTCCTAGGATTATCCATCTTCTCAATGTGTCCTCAACTATGTTGATTTTTCTCCATAATGTGATGTTTATCCCATCATAGGTGGCATGTACGAGGGGAAACCATAGGTGTATTTGAAAATAATACATTTAAATATAGTCCATGACCATCCTCTTATATTCATGATGTAATAAGCCATCATATACCTTACCTATGAAAAATAAGTCCTAAAGTAGGTTGACGAAAGACATCACTTTGGCATTTGTTGTTTCAAAATGTAGTTGTTGACATTTTAGGGGTATCGAGTCTACTACTAGTTAATTTTATTTAGATATTAATATTATATTAATAATTCAATTGATAGTTTGTTGGAATTATTTTGTAGGCAAATACAAAAAACTAGGGATTTTAGCTCTTTTTAATTTACAACTTCACTTAGAATATTTGATAATAATTAAGGGAGATGTCTCTTCAAAACTTGATTATATAGCTCAATGATGTCTACTTTAATTTTGGTTTATGCACCATTAATTTCTAATGACTCCAAGCTTGTTTTACTCACTTAATTTGAATTTGGAAACTTATTTTGGCATGTATGCCACATATAATTATCATGTGTTTAGAATATGCCATGATGTCATCCATAGACAAGTATCACTTGGTCATTAGTTTTATGTTTATGTAGTTGTGCCATGTAACATGATCTTAGAATTTAGGTGTCACAAATTTTTTCAATTTCCATTTATCCAAATTATGTGACACCTTGGATGCATGAAACATAATACTCATAGCTTTTGCATGTTGGGACTTTTGCCAAAATGTTCTTTTGCTACTTTGCACAAATGCATGAAGATAAAATATTCAAAGACCAAAACACATGAAGATGTGAATAATTTTTTTGAATGATGCCAAAATCTATGAAGACCAAAAAAGTGAAGACCCAAAAGTCACAAAGAATGAAAGTTGTGAAATGCCAAAATCTACGATGCATAAAAGTTATGATGACCAAAAGTTACAAAACACACAAAATTCATGAAGTTAAAAAGTTAAAAAGTGATAAAACACACAAAGTTCAAAATATGTGAAGACTAAAACACTTAGGATTTTTAGACTACAGTCATTTTTCAAATTAAAAAAAAATTGCATACATGTGACAACTCTGAAAGCCATTAAGAGGTTAGTCTGAATAAATCACATAACCTTGATATGGGGAAAAACAAATAAAATTTACATAGAGAAGCACACTTAAAAAGGACCATGGACATGGGAATTAATAAATTTAAAACCTTAGATATTGTTGTGTACCCTCATTACTACCAATGAAAAGGCTTTTCAGATCAAAAATTAGAATCTCAAACAATAATGGGCCCCTATTCAAATTTTTTTGAGACTGGGGTGTGTTGAATACAATAATAACATGATGAAATAATGCGATAATATGTAACGTGATGTGTAAGGCATAATAACCCATTAACATGATATTAAAATACACACATTTATAACAAACCTCCAATCATAAAATAATATTAAATTTCTATGATCACATGATACATTGAATATGTGGCAAAAAATATAAGTGAATATATCCTAAGATAAGGATGATGATATACATGGGAAAGAAAAATTGACCTCAAATTTATAATAACTCAATAGTAGAAAGACATGCTGATAAAAATTCCATGAGTGATGATCTATCATACATCATAACATGTACAAGATATAGAATCTGAATAAGAAATGTAACCTCATAAGTGAAAGGGGTATACTAAACTCTATGCATAAGATAAGTCAATAAAAAAAATGTGTGAGTATGATTCCCACATAGGCATATATTATATGAGATAGAAACCATGAGTATCATTCCCTCATAAACAAACATATGATATGATTGATAATGAACAAATGTGGGTATGATTCCCCCATAGGCAAATATATGATTGATAGAGCATAAATTAATCCATGTTTTTGATTTTTTTATAAATATATATAAGAACATGAAAGTAACACAATAAGTCATGTGACTACACATGAGAAAGAAAAGAGCAAGGGTCATAAACTAGAGGAATAAGATGAAGAGGATTCTAAAAAACCTATGTCTTCCCTCAGAACTCAATACATGTTGTGACTAGAGGTAACTATAAATATGTTTTCATCATTAATAAACTAATGCAAGTGATAACAATAAACATCAATAATCAAATTTTGAGGCTTTATTTTATTCATATATATTTTTCCTTTATCTTATATCATATATTTATTTTATCAAATTTTAAGAACTAGGAGAATGCTAGACCTAAATTAGATAAATTGGTGTGAAAAATCATAATGCTAAAAATATGAAATAAATAATAAAAATTGACTAGGAACTTACTAAATATGGAAAATATAAACTTAGTTAGAAAATTGAGGTGATTAATATTTATGGATCTGAGACTAACATGGAGGTTATGTTGATCGAATGTGGATTTTCAACATTAGTTGGTATGGATTCTAGACAATAAAAATGGAAATAGATAATAGTGGGGGATACTACTAGCTAAATAGGGTGGCCTTGTCTAGTAGGTAGTAGAGATCCTAAAATTTTATGTTATGTTTACCTTTGCTTGTGTGTTCTATGGACTTTGTGAGAGTTTTTGATATGATGCTGGGAGCACTATGTAAATCCTTAGTCAATCAAAAAACCTAGCTCAATGACATATGCATATGAATGCAATCACATAATAAAAAGGGTTTAGCGATTGAAGTTATGCTTGATCTCAACACCCCTATGTTGAGTACTACCTACATACCAATACTCTAAAGAGGGATCAAATTCCAAGTCATTCTCTCATGATAAATGGGGTGTGTGAAAAACTAGTGTAAAATTTTAGACATTGGTGAAATCCTGGTGTGATTAAGTGCTTCAAATGTGAACTGTGACCTTGGAAGTGTATTCAAACTTTATCTCAAGGCTACTAGGGATGTATGTAATCAGAATTGAGAGAAATAGGTAATTTAATCTTAATGTGCAATTATAATTCTAATGCTTTTTAGTGTGAAATCCTTTTATTTGAAAAATGGTTTGAAATGTGTTTTTTAATTCTTTCGAATGGGGTTTGCAAAACTTGTAGGTTAAACCTTTTCATGAATTTGAATTTTAGAAATTAGTTTTTATTTAATGAGAGGACAGTACTAGCATAATTAGACAATAGTAGGGAGCGCTACTATACAAATAAGATGCTATTGTCTTAAGAGTAATAACTGATGAAATGTAAGTGTGGGTCAGTCTAAGAGTGAGATTAGGTTGCCTAGGAGTCTAGATGAATGTTTTCTGAGGTTATTGGTATTCTTAGAAGAATGAGTCATCAACATAAAAAGTGAAAGAAAGTGGTCAAAATACCTTAGAATAGGTCATGAACTAAGAGTGAAAAAAGGTGGTCACAAGTGCATTATTTTAGCTTAAATGCTAATTTATGTGTCAAAATTTACCCCCATTTTATTATAGTAATGTAAAAAATTGAAATTATCAAAGAAAAATAAGTGTATACTTGAACTTGCCTATGAAGTGGAATCCTAATTGTATGCTAAAACATTAAACTATGATTCATGCAAACTTGTTATGAAACATGTATCAAATCAATCCTTACTTAAGATGAATATAAATAATCTAATACAAGAAGCTTATATATCTAATAACAAGGAATGAATACACCTTATTGATTATGTGAACTATTATTTTTTCTTGGTCCAAATATTTGTGCACAAAGTTAGTATAATATTGGTCTAATGTATATAACATGGAGAATGACAAGCATTGCAATTCCATATATGAAACCAGTGTAAATTGAGAAAGGAGGAAGTCATATGCTATATATATGACCCTAATATGATATCTCATGTATATGGATTCTGAAATTGAGTGATAAATAACTGAAATAGTGAGTAAAAACCTATATGCCAACTTGTTTCATTCTACCATGTATTGCCTATGATTCTGAGAGTTTATGAAATTAATTATTTTTAGGGTATTGGGACAATAGTGAGGGAATAAGATAATAACATAGTGTTCTACTATCTAAATAGAGCACTATTATATCAAACTAATTTGTAGGTATATTCTATGATCCACTATGTGAGGTCTGTAAAATTTTATTTGTGTACTCCACTGTAGGGGCTTAGTCTATAAGACAAACCATTATGTATGCCACCTCTTTTTAGGTGAGTTATTATTCTTACATAATAATTGAACTTAAAATAAAAATTTATGTGGTAGATTTTATGTAAAATATGTAAATATGAGTAGTAGTGATAACATGGAGGAGCATAACATCATCATATAAATAAATTGAACAAAATAGTAATGTGAGATGCATGTGGAAACAAACATACATAGTGACATTATCAATATAAATGTTATAAATTAGGCACAAAGATAAGTGATTAAAACTAAGTACTAAAATATGAATAGAACTATTTAGGAAGACATGCATGATATCCATCTTGGCATCAAAAGGGATGGAAGGATGCATGATGTTCATCATGGCATCTAAAATTGAGAAAACTTAAAAACACATTGTATGAACACAATATTTATAAACTTTATCATTTACTTATGCTTTATCTCTTATAAGAACTTGTTGAGTTTTAATCTCTATAAGTGCATGCCTTAAAAGGTGCATCAAGAAAGGAGCAGATAGACCTTTAGTGATTTGTAAGATTTTTTGTGCCTATACCATTACCTAAAACCACTAAAAGTTACTTTTATCCAACTAACTAAGAAATTAAAACTTGATTGTACACTCCTATATATATTTCAACTTACAAAATATCCCATAACTAAGCATACACCCCTTTTTATTCATTTTACTACTATGTCAACTTGGTTAATCTTATTAGGGATTTAACACGTGCTATGGAACTTCATTGATCCATTCGACCTAGTTTGAGGCCTAATAACTATCTTTCTTTCCAAACAAGATCAACCTGGCTAACCTTGTTAGATAAATTCTTGGGAGAGTTTAGGGTTAATCTTTGGCTATAAATACCCATCCACTTCATTTCTAAAGAGAGAAACATCATTTTCACATTGTTATAACTTATAATTATTCTTCTTTTACATTATATGAGTCATTGTCAAGGGTTTTACCTTGGATTTAAAGAAGCTTATCTTGTGGGAAAGTCTTGGATGCAAAGTAGGAGTCTTTTAACATAGAGCTGATTTTGTATATTAGGAGTCTTTTAACATAGAGCTGATTCAAATTAAGTATTCATAACTTATACTCTTTCATTTACTAGATTAGACATTGCATAAAATAGTAAGATGAATGTTATACTCATTTCTTAGTTTACCTCTACATTGACTTGAGTAAAATTATTTTTGCATGATTTTTTTATTTGTTATTAATTATCCCACTTTGTGACATAATATTTATAAAGCACTAAATTAAATTTATATTATGTATTGTAGGCCTAGCTAGGGTTATTGCATAATGTCATTTTCCTAGAGGCTTTCGAACCCTCTCTTTTGGTTTTGTGTGGTAAGATATCCCTTAGTTAGGTTTAGTGGATCCAAATTATTTATGTCCTAATATAAATAGATATGTAATTAATTATTTTGGTAAGATTACATTCTCTGAGCTTAGAATCCACTAAGTAGGACAAGTTATAAATCCATACTAATTTTTTTTATACACACGTGTCATGGCCATGAAACACACACATAAAGTGTACACACAAAGAACACAAAACACATAATATAATGCCAAAGGACCATATACAATGGACATGTTAAAATTCCACTCACACACATAGAAATAGACAATGAAGGCTTATATCCACACACAAGGAAATGTTCAAATTTACAGAATCCAAATAGAGAATACACACAAGACATGGAGAAAAAAACAAAATCATGAATGAATACATATATTTGATCAACATAAACAAGTTGTAACACTAGTATATTTAGTAACTTAGTTAAAAAATAGTATATCTGTTTGTTAATAAGTGATAATTATCAATATATGTTATGACATGTAAATAACCAAATTGTGAACAATAAGGGATAGCTAAATAAGGATAAAACCTGTGTGTATGATGCCCCTAGTGAGCTTGCAAATGTATATATAATCTATATAAAGAATATGTGTGGTTTGGATCTAAGAAATGATAACCTATGCTCACTAGGACAATAACATGGAATAAAACAATAATGGGGTGTGTTACTATCTGAATATGGTGCTTTTATGTGAATGAAGTTTCTAAGTCTAAGATCGTGAAATAGCATACAAATAGACTTGGGAATGACAAATTGTATGCTCTACACTCACCCATGTAAACTCATGAAGCATATATGATATAAAAATGGATAGAAATAAGCACTAAATTATGTAAATTAACTAAACATAAACATGCATAGGTCTTAATTTTTTTTGAAACATCTATATTTTTGAACATATATGTAAAGCTAAAAGATGAAATGGAAAGAAAGCTACTAACTAATGAGACCTAAAAGGGTCTCACAATAAATGGGCCTTATGTTTAGAATAAGAATGGTAACCTTTCATGAATGGAAAGGCCTATGTTATGGTGACTTAGTTGAGTTGAATGGAGAATATAAATTGTCGTAAAAAAGTTGGTGGTCAATCCATTTAATTGTTAGGTGCTTATTTGGCTATCCAAGTTAGTTCTAGACTTGTTACAACTAGGCATAAACCTAGAATAATATTTTAGTGCTTAATATTTGTCACTCAACTATGCTGGCATCAATTCACATAAGGCACAAGCCTTATGTGCTCACCCAAAGCATATAATAGAAAGAATTGAGGCCTGTGTTTGGATAGTCATGCCATGGTGAAACTCATTCTTTAAGGGACTTGGTCATTGCAACAATGACATTGGTAGGTTTATTGGCACAAACCATTCTGAGTGGACTCTGGCTGTCTCTAGGTGTAAAACCTATTTGGGGAACTTGTTCTAGTTAGGAGTGCAAACCTTTATTAGGATAGTTGTAAGATCTCAAGGGTGCAAGCTTTTATCTTATTGGGCTTAGCACCATTCAACACTAAGATAGGTCAAGATAGTTAATTTATATTAAGGGTTCATGCCTAAGCTAGCGCTTTAGGCACATATATCATCATTTGGAATGGGGTCCTTCCTACACTTAAAGTATTAATATCTAATATGTTGACATCATCACTTACATAAGGTCTCAATTAATAGGTTAGATCAAAATCTTGCTAGAATGTAGTATTTTTATAATAAATATAAGCATTACAACTATTACAAATATTGTGCAATCAATCCACATTCAAAGAACATAACTATAACCATATAATCTAGATCAAAACTCAATTAAGGGAAAAACCATTCTTCATTAAACATTATTCAAATAAATAGAGTACACAACAAGTGAAACAAAGAAAATGCTCATTTAAAGCAACTACATGCCCAGAGCTTCAAAAATGAGCTTGGGCACTACAATGTGGAGTCTCAAAGGCATTTATGCTAGTCCTAAGTTTCAATGGTGGTTGATTCACTATGTCTAGAACCAATTCTATAGGGCTTCACTATATCAAAATCACATCCTTTGCATACTTGTTTAACCTTGGATTTATAGTACTAAGTAGCATCTTTGTGCTAGGGTAGAGGGCACACATTGAGTGCTAAGCTAATTCCTTGGTTGATAATTCCACTAACTCTATCACATTTAACCCTTTGTGATCTAGTCACCACTTGTAACTACTTATGAATATGCCCTAAAAAACCTAGGCACCAAGTATTTTCTTACAAACTGGCACAAGATCTATGAAGATTCCTCTAGTTAGTGTAAAAGGTGCCATGACAATAATCATTCCAAATGATCACCTCATAATGAGATATATATATATATATATTGAGTTGGCATGGATCCATACTTAGCCAAAAAGGGCCCCAACATTTACCCTATACAAAATTACTAGTCTACCCTCAGACTAGTCTTTCAACACTCTTGGTGCATAGAACTTTGACACATTCTCCTTTAGTTTAGTGCTGAAGTCCTCAAATCCTTTGATGGTGAGATTGAGTTCTTAAATGGTGCTATCTATATCTGTTGAAGTGGTGTTGAGTGTGAGCACATCCATTTTCTCCAAATCCTTTTGAAAGGCTTTAAGGTTTGCCTTATCTTTTTCCACTCCTCTATCTAGGATTTATCCTTGTTTTTAGGCCTTAGTTTGTAAGGCATGAAAAAGTGCTTCTAGGATTTATTCCTAGTATTTGATTTGAGTGATCAAGGCATTGACATTTCCCATTATTTGGATACACTCCAATCTATTCATAGTGTATACTTGTGCCATTATCTCATCCTTTCCTCCTTTGCATTTTTAAGGTGTGTATTTATGATTGATGCCTTGTTGGAGATGGCATCAATTGCATCTATCCCCTCTTGAAGTTATGAAAATACTTTTTTTATCTATTCAAGATTTGTGACTAAATTTTTTTTATTGTGGTGCATGGGTTGTCCTCTTCTTTTGGAATCAACTCTACCTTCAACCTTGGGATAATTATTTCCACTAGCATGCATACCTTGTCGACCACCAAAATATTCAAAGTATCAACACTGTATAAGAGGGATGGCTTGGCTTCCTCTCTACATTCAACTAATTTTTGCAATTTGGACTTCATGGCCTTTACTTTCTCTTCTGCTTCCAACATGATCTTCTTCCATATTGAAGATCTAACATTGTTAATGATTTTATTATGTGCTACTTTGAAGGCCATTCAGATGAGTACATTGGTTGACTTAATTGGGTTCATTATGCAAGGGTTTATAAAAAGGGAATTATGCCCTTATTTTAGTTATTTTATGCTCAATATGGCCTTTTGTAGTACCTCAAAATGAGGCTCATCCATATAACTATCAAAATTAAATTATAGATGTTGGGACATCCTTTTTATAGTAGCTCTAAGGGGCATTTACTCAAACATATAGTAATATTGTGATCCACCCTTTCTATGCCTTTTCTCTTAGGCTTGGTTTAATGCCCTCTTCTTTAAAGATGTCCAAATCCATCTATTATCATTATTATTCATCAATGCTATCACTCTTTTCATCACTTGCCTCTAAGGTTCCTTTCTCTTATTCTAGTAGAGGTTCTTCCTTGGACTTGTTCCCTTGGTCCATTTCTTCTTCTTCTTCGATGTCAACTTTTCCCCTGTATTTTTTCTAGGTTTCTTCAGTGCTCTTCAGTTGCTCTTTCAAGGCACTAGTATTTCCTTCCTTTTCTCTACGCACCCCTTCACTACTTGGGTATGCCCATGATACAAATTATTCTACTTTGATGGTAAGGGCACTAGGTGTCTTTGTTACTCTTTCTTCCATTGATTTCATGCTTGCATCAACCTTATTATCTTCCTTTTTTTGTTGGCCCTTTCTTCCTGGTCCTTGTTTTTATTTAACTTACTCATCTTTATTAGTGATAAGGTCTTTTCTTCCTTGACCTTTATTTCCTTAGCCTCAACCTTCTTAATTTATTCCTGGGTCATGTCAATTGCCTTCATGGCCTCTTTTTTTTTCTCTAGCACCAATGCCATCTCTATTTATTCCTTGTTGAGGCCCATTTTATTCCACAAGCTTATCTTTTCCTCCTTAATTCAAAGAGGCTATGTGCAGGGATTTTTTGATGAGGCACTGAGTAGATTTCTTACCTCTCTAATCATGGTAATAATGCCACCTTGGAGGGACTCCTAAAATTCTTTGGTGATGGACTCTTCTTCTACTGATTCTTCCTAGATGATGTAAACTTTCATCCCTACTTATTCCTCCTCCATCTCTTCATGTGCCTCTTGCACTTATAATTCCTCATGCACCTCTTGAGATTTCATCTCTACCAAGGTTATTATGTGCATTATAATTGGCCCCTTGGAATTTTTTTTAATCTCCCTTTTCTTGGGTGATGGAATCTTTGGCATAAACCTCAAGTGAATTTTCTTTGGTGCAGTGGGAATGGATTCATCACTGGAAGTGATCTTCAATTTGATTCACTCCTACATCTGCTTAAATATCTCCTCTTTATTTTGGGGAGACTTCTTATATGCTATTAGTGTCAACTTTCCTTCATCGCTGATCTAGAGGGGGAGGTCATCATCCTTCTTAGTGATCATGCCCTTCTTTCTTAGCTTCATCTCATAATATAACATGTGGATGTGCTTGAGGATGAATTTATTTTAGAGGGGATAAATGTTAATTTAATATAATTCATCCTCCTTATCCTTCATATATTTCCATCTTGGGTGCACATATTAGCACTATAACCTACTTCTTTTTAAATCCACAACTTTCATCAGGATGTCCAGCTACTGCATGTTAGGGATTCTTCTAAGTGAATTCCTAAAGTATTTGGTTAAAATTGTGTAAGGGATATTTAACCTCCTAATTAATTTCCATCTATGAGTCCCAAATGCACTACATAACATTGTTTCATAACAACAAAGGTTTCTATTCCAAACATGTTCTAAGGTATTTCCTTGGGGATGTGTCATTCCTCCCCAAATGATTCGATATACTAGGTACACCACCCCATCACTCAAGTATTGTAATTTTGGGAGAATTTGAGGGATGGTAGGTGAAGTTATGGTATTTTAGCATCAAGGAATCCTTGTGCACTAGGAAGACCCAATGATTATCCTTGTCACCATTAGGCACATTGATCTCCTCTATGACAATTAGAATTAACATATACCCCCACTAGAAGGCATCTCACATTATATGAAACTCAAGCATGTTATTCACCATTTCCTCTACAATGAAATCTTCTATATTAAATTTTACCCCCTGTGCCATGTGGTAGGAGATGCACAGGTAGACCTTGGTAATGTCAGTCCACTGACTATCAGGACATAATTTTAAACTCAAGAGCCATGCAATTACTCTCATTATGGGGTCCTTAATGTATTTTATTGGTAATTAAAAACATATTTTATAGTAACCCAAGATTTTTGTGACCCTTTCAAATTTTTCATCATCTACTATCATATGATGGATGCCTAAACTAAAGTTTGGGAGCCTAGTGATTCTACCAATGATGCTTGCTAATAACGACATGCACCTCCACATAAATTAGAAGTAGTCCCCATGAATAGACAAGAGGAGGAACTACATAAGTTCCTCTGGCTTCCTAAAATATGATAATTCATAGAGTTGAGTTGTGCTAGTGGTTACCAATCTATCTTGGATAGAGACATCGAATAGTGTCATGCCTGCTTTAGTCTTTACCCCCATATCCACCACCCAATCTTATGATATATCTTATGCATTACCTAAGGTACTATGGTTATATTCTTTGATCTAGTAGGTGTGCATGAAGGATGCCAAGATCTCTCCTACCAAGACCTCCTTAGGAAACTACATCTCTTGATAGGACATTTTTGTAAGTTCCTCCAAATCAACCTCGATGATGCTAACTCCTTCTACTAACTATGATTTTTTCTTCATCATGGCCATTTTTTATATTATATATACTTATTTGGCATCTTTATACACATAGTGTGGGCTAGAAATCATACATTTTTTCCCCATCCTAAACTAATTGGTGTTGAAGCATGATCTATTTACTTTACCGAAGCCTATAAATTTTGTTGGCACTCCTCACAGTCACAAGATCTATGACTATGACTTCAACTCTTGAGATTAAATTGATGTTAATAACAACCTCAACATCACTATAATTTTTTTATACATGTTTCTTTCACAATTCATGCCCCACATTTCTTTATGGTAATCTCAAAGGGAACACAATTCCTCTCTCTATTAAATCATTCACTTTTGGTATCTATGGGTACTTAAAGTCTCATTATACTAACATTTTCTTTCTTTGGCTCTAGATTGCTGGTTCAACTTTGGTTCAATACTTTATGTTTTAGTTCAAATTAACTTCAAGGTTTTTAACCTAAACCTATGAACCTTTCACTACTTTATACCCCTAATTCAACTACCTTATTAATTATAGGTGATTAATGATGTGGTAGCACCTAGAGTTCTTAGAAATCACAAAATATTGTGAATTCCATGAAAATCCATTACCACTTATGAATTAAATATGGATTTTTGTTCCTCCACCATCACCTCAATAAATCCTCTTAATGGTATTTTTGGTAAAGTGACATGTAGTTCAAACAGTCACTTCTCACCTCACTTTGGGTGGATGTCAGCTTGTCCTGATAATATTTATCCTGCACTTTGTTTAATTAGTGTGACCTTCACCTTCCTTATGGTAACCTAGGTGTAATGCCTCACATGCACATGATTTAGTCTCCATGGTTCCATTTTGTTTTCATGATATGATTTTATTTCAAGTGTGCTTTCCTACCTTGTTTAATTTTTTTGTGTTTTCATCTTTTTTTGTGACCTATCCTACCCCATACAAATCCATTGCACTAGTCCTAAAACACTACAATATCATCTTAGATCTCTTTTGTATAATCATCTTGTGTACTTAATTTCTATACTTTTGGCACTATCATAACATGCACCCTTTATGCCTCTCTTTCTCCCTTGGTGCTAATATGTTTAAATTATAATGAGTTTCGTGTACCCAAAGACTTAGGTGGTTGGACTTAGGTTGTTATAAACTAACCTCACTTGACTCACCCAACTAGTATTATACATGGAAATGTCAAAATAATACTCTTGTGGGCCTCAAAGTGTATTGATTTCTAAATATTGTGCATTAAAATCTTATGTGCTTCTTGAATCTATAAAAATTCACATGCACATAATGTAGGTGTTTGGCTTCAAGTGCTTAAAAATCATTTATTCTTGACTCACCCAACTATAATTATACATGAAAGTACCATAATATTTTTTTAGTGGGACTTAAAGCACCACTTATTTACTCAATCAAGAAAAATAACAAAACATAAGGAACTATTTGGCATGTGTCAAAATCTATTATGGTCAACATAATACTACTTGTAAGGCTTTATTCGATTGCCATTGAAATGCCCATGGAACATTTTTCTAGATAATGTGTGCAATTTACATGAACTAGTTTCTAATATATTATGGATGACATATGGGCCCATCCACTTGATTTATAGCTTTCCTAGGTGATTTAGGTACTTGTATTCATAGAGCAAGAACAACGATCCTTTAGTTAGTACCTTGCACTTAATATGCCTATCATGCCACAACTTTTGGTGTGCCTTCTTGATCTACTGGCTCAATATTTCTTGGGCATGTACCTCATCCAACCATTCCAAGTCCTCCAACCTTAAACTTAATGATTATTGGTCATCAAAATGACCAATTCACATAATACACAATGATGGCACCAAGAAATATATTAGTAGAATCACCTTAGTGCTAAACACTAGTTGAAATGGTGTAGCCTTGTTTAGGTGCTTATAGTTTATGTGATATGCCCATAGTACTAATGATACTTGATCATCCCAATATTTGAAACCAATGCTGGATATTTTTGTGAGGCACATCCCTAGAATATTATTAAATGCCTTAGATATACCATTTATTTGGGGATGATATGGGGTGGTCTTATGCTACACCACCATAGACTTGACTAGTAAGATTTTCATAGTTTTATTGAGTAAGTGTGTGCCTCTATCACTAGTCAAACTGAGTGGGCACCCATAGTGAATTATGATGTTCTCACATATGAACCTTAAAACTATGATGACTTTGCATTTTTTGGTTGGTGCTACCTTGACCCACTTGGTGAAATAGTTAGTGGCCTCCAAAATATACCTTACACTTATGTAACTTACTATGGGAGTAATTATCCCAATAAAATTAATGACTGATTTATCGAATGACACCTGAGAAAGAATGGGGATGAGAGGAATCTCATCCTAGTGGTTAGGATTCAATGTATAATAACATATGTCACATGACTTGGCATAATATTTTGCATCTTAGAATAGACTTGGCCACCATAATCTTGATTACAATACCTTGCACACCATTGAATTTATAGCATAATGGCCTCCTACAATTCCATCATATACCTTGCATAATATGGAGTCCCTTTCATGTTCCAAGACACATCACTGTAGGAATTTATCTCAAACTATTTTGTGCAGTTCTCTATTGATGATCTAAAAAGGGGTAGCATGAACTATGAGCTATTTCTTCTCTTTGGTTGTCATTATCTGGGGCATAGATCTAGATGTTAGAAAAGTGGCTATTTTTACCAAGTAATCAAGGGTGAAATTAAATCTATAGAGTTTTGCATCCACCATTTCATATTCAATATGTGATGTTTCATCATTGGAGTTGATGCAAGAGAAATGTTATGGTCCTGAGTTTTATTTCTCAAGCTTAACAAAAACTGAGAACTAGAATTATTGAAACAAAACTATCCATCTAAAAATGTGTCCATGGAGAATAGACATGTTCACAAGGTAATTAAGTGCTTCATGGTTTATGAAGGAGATGAATGGTGTTTCCAACAAGTATTGACTAAATTTTTATAGGGCATAGACCATGGCTAATGCTTTGTGCTTAGTTGTTGTATAGTTCTACTCTACTTGGGTCAACTTTCTATTTATGAAGGAGATGGGCTAATCCATTTTGAATTCATTAGGTTGCATCAAAATGACACTAATTATAGATCCATATGAATTGACATGGATGTGGAATGGGGTCATATATTCAAGAAATTATAGAATATGCATGCTATCCAACTTGAGATTTAGAGTTTTAAAGGCATCTTCTTAGGTTGCACCCTAATAAAATGGGCCATCTTTATGCAAAAGATCCTCTAGTGGAATTTAAATCCTTGTATTACTCCTTATAAAATTTATATAATATCCATAATGGATAATAAAGGCATGAAAATCTCTCCATGTGGAAGGAGTCTGGAGTTGAATGATAATGACAATCTTCATAGGATCGACAAGTAGACAATCTTTACAGATGATGTGCCTGAGCAAGGTACTAAAAGGTGTCATGAAGATGCAATTCTTAAGGTTTAAGGATATTTATAATTATCAACACATATAAAACATGAGGTAGAAGTTGTCATAATTGTCTTTCATGAGCCCATACATATTCCAATCATCAAGGTACACCTGAAGGAACTTATGAATAAAATCCTTAAATGCAGTGATGACCACTCTAGATAATATGACTGGCACGTTCTTGAGCCCAAAAGGCATAATGCTATAGGATAAATAACCTCACTCTATCATAAAGGTTTTTTTAGGCCTATCTTATTATTTAATTTGGATTTGATGGTATCTAGAGAAACCATCAGTGAAAGTATAGATTTCACTTGTGACTCCATCCAAGACTTTGTCAGTGAATGGAGTCGAGAAGGCATCAGTGACATAGGTGGTATTTAATAATCAATAATCCATGAAAATGTAGATGAAACCATATTTATTAGTGATAATAACCATGGGTATCACCAATTTTGATTCTTGCACCAGGTAGATCACTCCTATGGCTAGCATACCATCAATCTCTATTTTAAACTTGATGTAGAGATTGGGGTTCATTCTATAGGGGTTATTTTTGATAGGTCATATGCAATCCACTTGATTTATGATAATCATTATAAGGGATGGGTGGGTACCATTCATCTCATGATAATTTCATGGAAACAAATATTAAAACTCCTTTAGGACTTTCATAATTCACACCATCTCTACATCAGACCACTATGCACCTAGAGTAGCCACCTTTGGTTCCCCTTTCACAATAATATGAAATTTGGTAGTCTTGAGTAGTGCATAGTAAGGCTCAATTCTCTCTTGATGTATGTCCTCAACTTTCCTACTCCCCTCAGTTGTTTTGATGTGGAGATGAGTAGGGTCTTCCTCGTTAGGGGCACTATCATCCATTTGATGTATGATCCTCCTCTTTCTTATCAAGGATGTCCAATTTTTTTCTTATTAGACATCTGTATCTTCATCACTCGAGTCACTATTGAGTGCCTAATCCTTGAATAAATTTTGGAGTACTAATCCTTTCTCCCTAAACATATATTTTAGGTGCTACTCTAATAATTTAGTTTCCTCAAACACTACCCTTTAAATGACTTGCAATGGTTCGATCAATTCTAGGTTATGTGAGGAAAAGGAGAAGGTGTGCACAAAATTCTCCTTCAAGAAATCCCTACTAGATATTTTTTAGTACATTTCATTAACCATATAAGAAGATCATGCCCACATCTTCAAGGTTTTTTATAAGGTTTTCATCCACAGGTTCTTCAAGGCATTTGTACCACAGTCAATCCATGTTTCTTTGCACAAGAGTATGTGCACTATTGGGTCTGAATCACTAGAGTATGGAGAAATGTCTAGGTCCTCATTGATTTTTATGAATTTGGTGTAGATGGATGCTTTTACATCTTGCTAAGTTGGTAATATAGGCCTTTTTACTACCCACCAATGAGTGGCAGTGATTCTCAAGGTATACACCAGTGTGCCCATCTTATCTACTTCTTTTGGGATGTAGGACTCTAGGTCATAGACATATTATTATATAGGATTACTCCCCTCATATTTTGGGAGCACTACAAGTTTACATTTTCTCAAGTAAAACACTCTATTTCCATTCTTACTATTAAAAGGGACCCATATTTATGAAGTGTGACCAATTTAGACCTAACCAGTCCTAATAGGTTTTGGTACCTTTGTACTCACTAAGAGACACCTCCAATTAGTGGTTTTGTAAGATTATTCAACCCATCAGTTGTAATTTACATTAGTGGTTTCTAAGGTTGAATATCCATTTTACTAAAAAATCACTCCTTGGTCATTGGGGTTAATAGTATTGGCACCTTACACCATGATGTTGTAGATATGGTTGATCTCATTTTTAAGATCAACACTTTCTACATAAGGGGGTCTTTGGTCACTTGAGAGGGGGATAACAACTCACTCCTTTCCATTTTAAAAATTCATATAGAAATTTTTAAAGTGCACATTGGCATTATTTTTGTAGCACCATGGCCTTCCCAAGAGTAATAGATAATTATCTTGCTCAACCAACTCGATCACTTTGAAGTTAGCATGGAACTCAGTGCCTATAAAATATACAATGGTGCCTTTTAGAATCTTGATTGGTTGTGTCTTAGATTAGTTGGCCATGAAAATTATATGACGGGAAGGCCTCAAGGATGGCTTACCCATATTATCCCATGTATTATTTTTTAGGATATTAACCTTGATGCCTGTGTCCACAAAGACCTCACATACAAACCATCCATCAATGGTGGAATTTACTAGGAGCTCTTGATTGTACACTGTGTTTTATGTATGCCTGACCTCTTGTGCCATTTTCATGCATGGAATGAAAAATTAAAATGGATTATAGACTACATGTTATAAAATTAAGTTATTTAATATGGGAATCATCCCTTCTATCTTTAGGAGGTGAAAAATCTCCATTATCTCTTGTACCTTAGAATCCTAGTTATCTTGCTTCTTGCAGGAAGCAACATCTTGCACCTCTAGGTCTTGTACTTATTGGATCTCTCCTTTAAGGTTTTTAATTATGCTTATTACTTATTATAAGACATCATTATAGTGTGTAGGGCCAATATTAGGTTTAAACTTAGGTTTTAGATGCATAATGTGCTTAGTGTGGCTTGTTTCCCCATATTCTAGGTGAAATTTTGGTATGGTCACAACTGGCGGTTGAGTGGTGAGCCCACTATGAGTAGTTTCCTACACCTCGAATTTATTGGTGCTAGTTAGTTTTGCCCTCAGAGATCATCTATATACTTTTGGTTCATGTCATATCATTCCTGTGCCTTTTTCTTCACTAGGATAGCTTTAGGTCAAATTTGTATACAAGTCAATGCATTTCTCAACCTTGTGATTTCCTTGATAATACCCACACATTGGATGTGTAGGGAATTCATGCTGATAGTTCTCAGTCAAAATGAACTTGTCACATGATCAAAATGGGAATATTCCTCTAACACATCTTCCACCTTGCTCTTTGGTGCCTCTTTACGTCTCATAGCCTGCATGCTATTGGCCATATCCCTCATTTTCTTGGGTTGCTTGCCCTCTAACTAATCTAGTTGTTTACCATGTGCATCTTTCCATATTTTTATAAATCTTATTGATTAATAAATAATTAGATGTGGTATGAGTGTATGCATCACACAATTGACAATATATGGTTGTGTTAACTTAACTGTTGCATTGTAATAAAGGGTAGTTATGAGCATCATGTGCCTCACAACAAACCTCACATCTTTGAATTAATGTGCACACATTCCTTCAAGGGTAGTTATTCATATTATGACCTTTTACCTCATAGTCAATATACTATAATCCACTTAAAGCATCTTGTGATGAACTAACAATTATTTTCTAGAGTTGGGAGGCCATAGATGTGATCTACACCTCCATGAATGGGTTAATTCTAGTGTTTGCACTCCTTACTGTCTCAGTTTTAAGCACAAATTTAAGAACCTATCGAGGGTCCATGAATGTCTTCATGGATAATGCTCTTCTAAAGTGTACTATAAATCCTCCAACAAACCATTGTGCATGTTAGGAGGGGTGAATATCATAAGGAATCTTTGAAAGAAGAGTTTTAAACCTAACATCATATAGGCTTACACTCTCTATTAATCCTTGGTTAATTTAATTAAGTGTGGTAATGATATATTGTTCAAACTCAAGAATATTAAATTCCTTCAAGAATACTTTCTTTAAAATGTTATAATCAATAATGCCCTAGTTAGGATCAAATTTCTTAAGCCAGGTATACACGTGATCAAGTAGAGTTGTCACAAATTATGTTGCCTTATGCTTCAATTAGGTTATACCCTAAGTGCACCATTTAAGTTCACATTTAATCACATGCTCTATGACATTTTATATGCTATAAAATTTAGACAGGTGTATGGTCATTTTGTAATATACTTGCTATGGGGGGGCACTTGCATTTGAGGCAATTACCCCCTGGTACTTGTTCTAGTGATGGTCCTCTAATGCCTTTAATCAATGGGTTGGGTGTCAACCCTATTGTTGATGTTTATGCCATTAAAGTTGATGGTGTGGTACTACTAAATTATGGTGTTGGGTCACTCCCTATGGGATATTGCCTAGTTTATGTAGCTAACATTTGCTAAATTGTATTGATTGCACTCATGTTCTATGTTATTAAGCTAACACCTAAAGGCCTAGAGGTATCTTCACTTAGTTCCTCATAAGGAAAAACTTGTTCAATCAAAAAATTATATTCTAAATATGAAAAATGGTCAAAGTCAATGATAATAGGGTTAGTTATCACTCTTATTTTTTCTCATGTGAGATCAAGTGCATGATCTATCACCATAGGTTTAAAGAGGGTAGGTGCTTCCAGTTCATCTTTAATGGTCAAATTCTATAGGGGCCTAGTGAATTCTTCACCCATAAATAATTTATCTTGATCTATGGCTTCATTATTCCTCTCCTTACACTACTACAATTTAAGATATCTTTCCCCATGCCCTTCTCACTCATTACAAGTTCTCTCAGTACTTTAGGTTTTAGATCTTCCATCAGCTTGTGCCTTCTCTTGTTATAACTCTATCATATAAACTCTCAAGTGTCAATCTTCTCATCCCCTTACATTTCACTTAACCTACACATCCCATTCTTCCCAATTATGATACTCATACATGAAAGGAATTTATCATTCCATTATTATGATTTCAAAGTCATAATCCACCATTAGTTTCTTAAACTATATGCTAAATTCTTTAGAAAACATGCCTTTAGGCTCATACAAGAATTTATAATCTTCTTATTTAGGGTAGGAGTATGTTGATACTAAAAAATCAAGCACATAAATATTCAATTCTCCTTGCCACCATTTATCTATAGCTCTAGTCTAAGTGGCATTAAGGTTCTAAAGGTTTTCTAAGAATTCCTTTGTCCACTCAAGGTGTTGTCTATATCTTCATACTTTTTGGGTTACATAAGAAACTAACCATTGGTACACATGCTCAAGTAGTTCACAAAAGAAGACTCATACAAAGATTCATATAAGTTGTTATGGACCCACTTCCTTAGATTCTATTCTTTATAAGATGGATGCTTTAGTGCAAAACTATCTTCTACCTATTCCATCTAGTACTTGATGTTTTTGATGGAGAGTTGGAGCATTATTATTTTGCACCATTACAATAAAAAAATTCAACATGGGTCCCAATAATTAAAATGAAAATGTTTTAGAGAATTTGGTGGTTAATCCATTTACTTTTTAGGTGCTTATCTGGATATCCAAGTTAGTTATAGACTTGTTACAACTAGGCACAAACCTAGACTAATCCTATAACACTCAACATTTGTCACTCAACTATGCTGACATTAATTCACATAAGGCACAATATTTATGTACTCATATAAAGCATAGTAGATAAAGAACCATGGCCTATATTAGGATAACCATGCCATGGTATAACTCATTATTCAAGGAACTTGGTCATTGTAATAATAGTGTTGGTAGGTTCATTTGTGCAAGTCATTTTGGGTAGAGTCTGACTGTCTATAGGCATAAAACCTATTCATGGAACTTGTTCTCATCATAGGAGTGAAAACCTATATTAGGATGGTTTTAGGATTTCAAGGGTGCAAGTGTTTGTCTTACCAAGATTAACACCATTTAATGTTAATATGAGTCAAGGGAATTACTTTATGTCAAGGTTTCATGCTTAGGCTAGCACTTTAGGCATGGATATCATCATTTGACATAGGGTCCTTCCTATACTTAGAGTATTTATATATAATATTCTAGCATCATCACTTACATAGGGATACCATTAATGGGTTGGACCAAAATCATACTAGAACATAGTATTCATATTAAAAATCTAAGCATTACAACTATTACAAATATTGTGCACTCAATCCACATTAAAATAACATAACTATAACCATATAAGGTAGATAAAAACTCAATTAAGGGAAAATCCATTATTATTTAAACATTGTTCAAATAAATAGAGTACATAACAAGTAAAATAAAGTGCATGCTCATCTAAAGCTACTATAGGTTCAGAAACTCACATGCAAGATTGAGCACTATAATGTGGAGCCTCAAAATCATCCATGCTAGTCCTAATTTTTAATAGAAGTCACTTCTCTATGTCTATAACCAATTATAAAGGGCTTTGCTATATCAAATTCACATCCTTTGTATATTGGTTCAAGTTTGGCTTTATATCACTAAGTAGTATCTTCATGTCAGGGTGGAGGGTGTATGTTAGGTGCTAAGCTAGAGCCTCAGTTGATCATTATACCAAATCCATCACCTTAAACCCTTTACACTCTAGTCAACATGTGTAGCCACTTATGAAAATGCCCTAAAAACCCTAAGTGCTAAGTAATTGCCTGCTAATTGGCATAAGATCTATAAATATTCCTTTGGTTGGCATAAAAAGTTCCAAAAATAAAATCATTCCAAATGATTACCTCACACTGAGATATATTTTGAGTTGGTGTAGATCCATACTTATCCAAAAATGGGCCCAACATGAATATTTATTACCCTCTATACCATAACTACCATTGTCATACTAATGATATATAAAATGTTGTCCCTATTATTGAGCATGATGAACTCTAGGTATTTTTGCAACCATAATGGAGTGCATGAATCCAATGTTGGTGCCTTATGTGAGGTAACCTTAGTGCCATATAATATAAATATAGGATGTGCATGAGTAGAGAGAGGATCTTAAGAATGTATAAAAATTCTCTATTGAAGTGGTCTTTCAATAATAAGCCTCTGTGGAAGGGTAGATACCCATTGTGGAAATATCTGAGTAGGTTTCACCTTTTTAGGTGGTTGAAATAAAATATTATGTATAGGAATAAAATATTTATATGATAGGGGGTAATCATATGGGATACCCCAAACTATGATGACCTCATTAGCATATATATAATTTAAACACCTATGAATTATGGAAGGAACTACACAAATTTTGTGGATCCAAGGGTGCCTCAATAATATGTCAAAGACCCATACACTGGGCACTACTATGAATTTGATGGCCATGCGTGTATTAATAAGCTAAAATGGTAATGTAATATCAAAAATGAAGCTCTGAATATGACCCTTAAATCCTTTTATTACCATGGTGGTAGGAATACAATACTAATCTATGTATCTAAGATGGTAAAAAGGTGTGATTGTACACATATTCACACTTGAACCATTAGTGACCATGACACTTTGAATAGGTTTTTGATAAATGTGAGCTTGAATGAACAAATAATGTAAGTTTGATTCATCATATACTATCTCATGTGCTGAAAATGTGATAAGTGGCCTAGATGGCACTAAAGTGTAGTAGGTACAAATGATTCCATTCAAAGGATACAATACCTCTCCTCTAAATAAGAATGGTAAGAAACTAGTGGAAGGTGTGCATTATATGCATAATGCAATCTTAATATATATGTTGTATCATTAGTTATATGCTTAAGAAAGGAATCAATAAATATTTTCACTAATTTGATTTCAGTTGGTTATGATTTTGAATTTCCCATTGGTGTTCCCACATCAATTATGTTTTCATCTATCAAATCCTAAATCTTGTGCCTCAAAATGATACATCTATTAGTAGTGTGTCTTGGTGCCCTGTGATAATGAAAAAAATCATTTTGATAAAAACCTTTAGAAAGATGACTATTCAAAAAAACCTATTTAATGGGAG
This sequence comes from Torreya grandis, assembly GCA_037957365.1. Lineage (NCBI taxonomy): Eukaryota > Viridiplantae > Streptophyta > Pinopsida > Cupressales > Taxaceae > Torreya > Torreya grandis. The sequence goes on from JARHVA010004475.1 coordinate 592,099, forward strand.
GGAGATATATGAAATTACATTCCAATAATGTTTTGAGGAACTTATATGGAGCTTATGTTAGTTTGGTAAACTATCTTCTTAAAGGAGCTAATAAGACAATGTGTGGAGTAGGCTCAAAAACCTCATGTACTATTGCCTTTTAATCATTATTATTATTTATTGGCCTCACCTTGTAAGGTGGATTTCTTGAATTATTTATATTGTAATTTGTATACTTAATCTTATTTGTTGCCAATAATTTGACTTCCCTTTCCTTTACTGTGTGGAAACAATCTATGAATGATGTAAACTTTTTGAACATGATGGAATTGTGAAAGGGTGGAAGAAAAATTTGCTAGAAGATATCCTATAATTCTTCGTATACCATTGGATTTGTAATTTTAGATAATATTATCTTTTACCTTAATATGTATTCTATTATAGGGTCATTAAATTTTTGTTTGAGTTGAGCAATCTAAGCAGAGGAAACCTTCTCAATGATATTTATTTAAAAATGTGCAAGTAACATATCAGCCAATGTAGTGAATGAATGCATTGATTGATGAGGTAAATTGTACAAAAATTACAAAACATATTATTTTAGATTCCTTGGAAATAACTTGGTTAATAACTTGTCATTGGAAACATAGTCCAAACATGCTACATGGAATGTTTTGAGATGTTGTTCGGGGTCACCCTTTCCATCATATAGTGTAATCTTGGGTGCCACAAAAATTTTAGGTAGAGTATAAATTGATATATTCTATGCCAATTGAGTGTGCAATAAAATATGATAATATATTTCTTGATTAGGTTTTGAAGCACCATACTCCACATGTAACAACTTAGTTTACAAAGATTAAATATCATGCATAAGGGATTGTACATAAAGAGAAGAAGAATGTATGAAAAGCAAAGGTGGTATTCCCAATGGTTGATTAAGAATTGATATATTAATCTATTAAAACCTTTGGGTTGTCCCCATTATAAATATTTGTATCCAATGGATTCATAGGGTTAAAAGTGTCTGATTGTTACATCATGATTTCCTCACTAAACATGATTTGCTTATTAAACAAATATTATGGGGTTAATGTTGTTAAATTACTACTATATAAAACTATTTTCATTATGTTGATGTATGGACAAACATATAATGATTATTTTGTGTGACTCATTACTTGATTTTTTAGCTATTTATGAGTTTTATGTGCATTTGGATTATGATTATTCAATATTTTTGTGATTTAATAGCATTTATATTGATTATCATGGTTATGAGCTAACTAATTTTTAAATTTTTGAGGTAAATACAAGATAAATTATACTCTCCAATCAAATATGGAGGGAGAGTATCACCAGGGAGGATGCTGCAAATGGAAATGTTTGAGGTGTTGAGATTCAATAATGAACCCAACACACACCACATAGAGCATTAAAATGCATGATTGATTTAATTTCATTGTGTTTGGTGAACACATGTTTAGATGTGTTTATATGATTTAGATCAGTTTTTTGATGAGGATGCTATAGATGGAAATATTTGAGGTGTTGAGATTCAATAATGAACCCAATACACACCACGTACAACATTAAAATGCATGATTTATTTAATTTTATTGTGTTTGCTGAACACATCTTTAGATGTGTTTATATGATTTAGATTAGTGTTTTGATGATAATCACTCTTATTATAATAGTTATTATTTGCTGGATTATAATATGGCAATCATTATGTAATTTTTTAATTATATACATTCATAGATGAATTTAATTTCTATTATTTGCATAACCTATACAGGTAGGTACTTGCAAACATGAAATAAAAGAGTATTGTTAGAACATATATATAAACATGACATGAAAACAAATTGCATTTTATTCATATAACAAAATGGTTTTATTAAACTTATCTAACCTAGACCTAAGGGGTACCTAGGGTGACTTAAGTTTAAAATACCTAAGGGATTATCTAGGTATGAAGTCTTGATTTGATTAATGTTTAACTTTGATTGTGACATGTTAAAATGGATAGGCATTTGAGTTATTGTTAAAACATAATAATTATGTTTAATTGACATAATATTATGTCAACCCTAATTCTAGAATCATAATTTGGTTTTTGGTTGTCTTGGTCATTTAAACCATGTAAAATATGATGGCAAGGTTTTGATTGCAAGTTGGAAGGAAATAGTGGAGAGATTATGTTGAGTGGAAGTCAAGATAGGAGATATGGAGAGAATGATGGAAATTTATGGTTTGATGGTGAGTTTTTCTTGGATAAATCATGGAATAGAATAGGTTTCCATGATATTAGGGGTTTTCAAAATGCATGCAGGGAGGAAGAAAACAATAAAAAGAAAATGGAGTTTTTGGAATTTTATATAGCGATCAAGTTGAAAAAGGAAAGAGAAAAAAAGACTATTTACAAACCAAGGAAGAAAGTATACTTTGGGGAATTATGAGGTAGGGTTTGTTCTTTTTGATTTTCCCTAAAAATATGTAATTAGGTTATATAGTAGATGTATGGAATGTGTATGGGGTTTTAAAAATAAATTATTATTTTTGATTTTGGAACACTAGAGGGATAAAGGATTTGAAATTATGGAAGGAGGAATTTCTCCATAGAATAGATTCCATGATTTGATTAAAACATAGCTTGAGTATATAAGGTTAGGGATTATGGGTTAAAAATGAAACCTTTGTGTATTAAATTACATGATTGAGTGCTTGGTTTTGTCAAAAGCTATGTGTTTGTAAAATAGTTTGGAGACATTATTTTGGTAGAGGTTTGTAATAGGGTTTTCAAATGTTAAATATTTGACTATGTTACTTAACATTGTTGTATATTCAAATGAAAGTGTATTTATTTTATAAACAGATTGGGTTAATGGTATATGGACTGGGTTTTTCATTAAATAATTCTTAGCTATGAGTTATTTTATGTGTTGTTTCATTGAGCCTAAATGGCTATATGTTATTGTATGTTTTAGAAAAATAATTAGGTGTTAATTAATGGCTTAAATACATTATTTTTAATTAGGGTTCAAACTAGGGCTTTTCCATAATCATTAGTTGACTGTGTATATCTTTATTTATTGAAATATAGTAAATGGATGAGTATTATTATATTATGACCACCTAAGTATGAATATTATTAATGAATGGCTAGAAGATCTAGTTTAAATTATGTATATATGGCTATGTGTTGACTAAGTATGAATGATTTATGGGTTGATTGAACATATATAGTTATGTATTAACTATGGTTATTTGATAATGAGTTGACTATGAGTTAATAACATTGATTGTCATAAAATAGGTTTTAGATCTTTTTGGTGTGAGTATATAATAATATATATTAGACTATGTATTGATTATCCAGGAATAGTTATATGTCGACCAAGCATAAAAAAATTATGAGTCAGTTTTGGTGAAATATTATATGGACAGTTAAGTGATATTATTTGACTTAATTAAGTTATGTATCGACTGTGTTTACATTATAATTATATTATCATGTGCCAACTACGTATAAATATATTTATATATCAACTGAGTATAGAAACTTATAATGATTATGTATGCATATTTATGGGTAGATAGAGTATACAAGTTTTTACATTGACTGTGTCTAAAGAATTATGTTTGGTCTATGTTTGGTAAATAATTTGTTGAAGTATGAATTGATTAGTCAATTTCTATACCAGGACTTAATATTATTTAGTTTTGATTATTTATTTATGTAAATACTTGGGTTGGGTATACCTATTAAGTCTGAATTAAAATGTAAACAACAGTTAGTTATATGGAATGACTAGGTTATTATAATTCTTTTTGAATATGACTATTGCCTACTTCATCTTGAAAAATATAACCATAGATGAGAGTAAATTTAGAGAAATAAATGTCTGTTGGATTTTTTTCTTATTTCAATTAATTGAGAGTAATATGGTTAAATAAATGTTTGATTTATGTTTATTAGATTATTTTAAAACATTTAGGTTAAATTAATTTTTTATTTATTAAGTAGGGAATTTGGAATATGAGAATAACTCAAACATATACATATATATATATATAATTATGGATTATACATAAAGATGAATATATTATTTATGAATAGTTCATAAAAATACATATGTGTATGTATATAAATTATCACTTATAATTATATGCATAAGTATGTGTATTTATATGTGTATGTATGACCATTTATATGTATATATTATAAAATTTGGAAATCAATGGCTAAGAGTTTTAAATGTCTATAAATATAAGTGGAAATATTTGATATACATATTTATGTAGATAATTTTAGTTGTTAGTAAATGTTTGCTTATAATGAATAGATTTGTTCATATACAAACTGGGTTTTATATGAGTAATTTATGATATGCTGTTAAATTATAAATTATGAGAAAATTGATTAATAGTTGATTAGAATAATAAATGTTACATTTATTATTGTTGATTTGCTTAGGATTTATTAAGAAGTTCTTGAATTTTGTTATTTAATTATAATGCTTGTGAACATGGGATGTTTTCTTGGAGTTGGTAAATTATTATATATTATAATGATTGTTAGAAAATAATTTAATTGTAATATTGCTTATGGGAAAAATGGACTTTGATTGTATTGTAACGTAGGGAATATTTAAGTGTTAATAATTTATTATTTAACATGAGATTATTTCAAGTATTTATTTTTAGGAAATGTTTAAGTGTTAATAAGTTATTATTTAACATGTAATTATTATGGTATTAAATACTAATCTATATGAGAAATATATGGCATTTTTGAATATGGATTATTAAGTATAATATGGTATTAATGACATTAACAATTATTATTGTGAGATGGTTCTCATGCATATTTTAGAGTCATTAATACTTAGATTATATGAAATCTAATTACACGTGTGTGTGATTATAATTAATCTAATGGATCATTAAATTATATGAAAATTTTGGCTAAAGTAATGTTTATAGTTAAATGTTATCATTTCACCTATCTGATTATATGCACATATGCACGGTGTCACATTAGATCAAAATTCTTTATGATATGTTGCATGTAGTTATAATCTTACAACACATAGGTTTTAGTTGAATTCTCTATACTTGCACAATTATCATCTACTCATCTATGAAGGGAGGGCCATCCCCTAGTTGGGCATTGTGTGGGGGATCTATGATCTATGGATGGTGTGGAAAATCACTTTGATGATGCTCTCTCTCTCTCCTCCATCTATCAACTGATAGAGAATTCTACTCAAGATTTTAGTTTATTTACATATAATTAATTTATGGACACTTGTTGGTTTCATATAATATTGTATTTATTTATTTATAATTTGATATAAAAACATTATATTATTGTACTCGATAAACAATAGTTTGGATGCTCTTATTATATAATATTATTATATTAAATTTTAGTAGTTGGTTGAGTTATTATTATCCAATAGTTATACATTTTGTGATGGACTAAATTTGTAATTCTATTGAATATGATTTGTTGATCTTTATCTAAATAAATCATAACTAGTTTTTTTATGAACGATGCATTTAGTTAAAGATCAATTGACATATCTTAATTAGGAAGAAAATTTGATTATTAAGTAAAGTTTAATTTTTTTACCTTTATTTGATTTAAACCTAGTGGGTTTCTAACATTATGGTATCAAAGCTGAGGCTCAAACTCTAGGATTTAATAAGTCTGATAACATATTTGTATTCTCTTATTAATAAAAAATAAGAATGGTGTGTGGTAGACCTAGAGGTGAGGGTAATTCAAACCCCAAACCTCTATTAGATTCAAACCAATTTGATGTAGATCAAGATACAAAGTTAGATCAGATTCTCACTACCATGCATGACACTAGGGATTGAATCATGGTCTTATAGTAGGAACTACATGGGTATGTTGATGAAGTCAATCAAGAAGAGCCTAAAGATCACCCTATTCAACAAGAGGCTTAGTAAGAGGCTCAATAAGAGCATAGACATGATGAGATGACATAGGACATGAGGGATCATGTAGATGTAAAACTTGCATGGGACATGAAGAAGGTAAATCCTCCTATGTTAAATGGAATTATAGTAGGGGATGGTTTTGAAGCTTGGTTGAAAAAAATGGAAAAGTACTTAGAGATACATAACTAATTAGAAGTTACTAAGGTAGTTTAGGGAGCATATCAGCTTGCTAGTGAGGCAATAATGTGGTGGGAAAATAAGAATCTAGAGATGAACCTTGACTCCACTACCACCACATGGTAGTAATTCATGGTTTTGTTCAGATCATGATTGTTACCATAGTTGTATATTGATCAAAATCTAACATATATTTAGAATCAAAAGTAGGAAGATCTTTTAGTGAATGAGTACTAGGAATAATTCACTAAACTCCTAAAGTATGTTCCTCAATATTAGATAGATAAAAAAGTTTCAAATTTAAAAGTTCATTATGGGATTAAAAACTCAAATTGGATGTGAGGTATATGTGCATGGTCCATCTACGATAGATCAAGTATTTAAGAAGAAGATATTCCTAAAACAACATTCAAAACTCATTATGGGCACTATAAGTTTATAGTGTTGCCTTTTGGGTTTAAAAATGCTTCAATAATGCTCATGAATCTCATGAATAGTGTTTTAAGTACTATTTGGATCACTTTGTGTTAATTTTTCTAGATGATATCCTCATTTATTCTAAGAATGAGGAAGAACATCTACAACATTTGGAGTTGGTATTGCAACATTTGAGGAAGAAAAATCTTTATGTTAAGTTTTCTAAATGTGCATTTTTGTAGAGAAAAGTGTAGTATTTAGGACATATTATCTTTGCATATGGAATTTTAGTTGATCTAGAAGATAAAAACCATTATGGAGTGGATAACACCCAAAAATGTGCATGAGGTGAGAAGTTTTATGAGACTAGCAGGGTATTATAGTAAAATTATTCCAAATTTCTTGAAAATAGATAACCCAAATATCCTTTCTTTAGTAGAAGAATCAGATTTCTATCTGGTATGATAAGTGCAAGAAATATTTTTAGGAGTTGAAAAGGAGGCTTACGTCAGTACCTATGCTAAGAGTTCTTGATCCTAATGGTTAGTTTTCCATAATCATTGATACATCTTAGGATGGTCTTAGAGGATTTATTATGCAGGATGGTTCACTTATAGCACATGATTCTAGGAATCTTAAACCATATGAGTAAAATTATGCTCTACATGATCTATAACTTTTGATAATTATGCACACTTTACAAGTTTAGAGGCAATATCTATTCGGTAAACTATTTGAGCTCAGGACTGATAACTTGGGACTCAAATATATCTTCACCAAACTAAACCTAAATGATCATCAGAGATGTTGGTTAGAGTTCTTATCCAACTATGATTTTGATAATAACTACATCAAAGGTAAGGAAAATAGATTTGTTGATGCCCTAAGTCATAAAAGTTATATAAAAATGTTGGACACTATCAGGAGTACCTTTCATGATCAAGTTGTTAAATTATCCTTTAGAGATGAATTTTATGAGCAAGTTAAGAAATATTTATCATAAGATGCTCAAAATTTGAAGTTTAAAGGATTCAAGTTGGAGAATGATGGTCTTTTGAGCTACAATGGTAGAATGTATGTACCTAATAGAGATAATTTGAGGAGCATGGTGATAAAGGAATTGCATAACTCCCCTTATTTAGGTCACCTTGGAGTGATTAAGATCATGGTTGAGATAAAAACCTCTTTATTTATGGAAAATAATTAAAAGGGATGTAATAAATTTTGTGTCTCACTGTTTGGAGTGTCAGCATGTGAAGGCTAAACTTGTGCATTTAGTAGGATTATTGTATCCTCATGATATATCAAAATGGAAGTAGAAGTTAATTAATATGGAGTTTTTCCAAGGCTTAATATTATAACAAAATTGACATGATATGATCTTTGTGGTAGTTGGCATACTAACCAAGGTAGCTCACTTCATACCAGGTAATTTGACTGATGATGCACTAATGTTTAAAAAAAAATTCATGAAATATGTCTATCAATTACATGGGTTTTTACAAAAGATCATTTTAGATTGAGATCTGATGATGATTTCTAGGTTTTGGTTGAATCTAAATTAAACTTTGGGCACACAGTTGAATTTCAAGACTACACATCATTCATAAATGGATGGATAAACAAAGAGGGTAAACCAAGTTCTAGAGGATATTATTTGAATGTATTACATAGATCAATAATATAAGTGGTAAGAGTATCTTCCATTGGTAGAGTTTGATTATAATAACTCTTACCAGTCATCTTTAAATATGGATCCATTTGAAGCATTATATGGAATAAGGTGTCAAATACCAATTAGTTGGGTCAAAATTGAAGACAGGGTGGTCTTTGGTCTTGAAATGCTTATAAAAATGGAGGAATAGGTCAAGTTAACTAGACAAAGGTTGGCTAAAGCCAATGATATGTAGAAAATCTATGCTTATCTAAAAAGGATAACAGGACAATTTTCTATTGGTGATAAAGTCTTTCTAAGGGTAAAGCTTGAGAAGAACTTGATTAAGTTCAGAAAATTAGTGAAGCTTTCACCAAGATATGTGAGATCCTTTGAGGTATTGGAAGTGATCAATCCTATTGTGTATAGGCTTGCATTACCACCATATTTAGATATCTTACATAATGTTCTTCATGTGTCCTATCTTAAAAAATATGTAGCTAATCCTTCTCATGTATTGGATTGGAATGTTTTACAGGGTCTAGAGCCTGGGGTGGTCATAGTAAAACCAATCAAAATAATTGACACTTGAAAACTTAGTTTATGTAATAGTGAAGTGTCACAGTGTAAGGTTTATTAGGACCAATACTCTAAGGGTGGCACATGGGAGGATATGATGAATTATATAGGCTATTTACACATTTATTTGTTTGAGCATTTACTTTTGTTATTTGATTTGATACTATATCCTATTTGATTTCAGAACTTTGGTTTGAAATAAGTGTCATCAAAATGATGACCAATTTTAGGGGGAGGATGTTACATCCAAATTTCCTCACTAAACATGATTTGATTATTACACATATTTTATGGGGTTACTATTGTTTAATTACTATTGTAGAAAACTATTTTCATTATGTTGATGTATGGACAAACATAATGATTATTTTGTGTGAATCATTACTTGATTGGTTTGTTGCATATGGGTTTTATGTGCATGTGGATAATGCTTATTAATTATTTTTATGACTTATTATCATTTATATTGATTATCATGGTTAAAATCTAACTACTATTTGAATATGTGAGGTGGATGCAAGAGAAATTATACTCTCCAATAAGATATAGAGGGAGAGTATCATTAGGGAGGATACTACAGATGGAAATATTGGGGCTGTTAAGATTCCATAATGAACCCAACACACACCATGTAGAGTAATAAAATGCATGATTGATTTAATTTCATTGTGTTTAGTAAATACATGTTTAGATGTGTTGATATGGTTTAGATCAATGTTTTGATGCTAATGAGTCTCATTAAAATTGTTCCTATTTGCTACATTATAATATGGCTATCATTATGATATGTTTTAATTATAAACATTCATAGATGAATTTATTTTCTATTTTTTGCATAACCTATACAGGTAGGTATCTATAAACATCCAAAAAAAGAGTCTTATTAGAACCTAAATATAAACATGACCTAGAAACAAATTGCATTTTATTCATATAACAAAATGGTTTTATTAAACTTATCTAACCTATACCTAAGGGGTACCTAGGATGACTTAGGTTCTAAATTCCTATGGGATTATCTAGGTATGAAGTCTTGATTTAATTAATGTTTAATTTTGATTGTGCTATGTTAAAATGGATAGGCATATAAACTATTGTTAAAACATAATAATATGTTTAATTCATATAACATGATGCCAACCCTAATTCTAGAATCATCATTTGGATTTTGGTTCTCTTGGTTATTTGAACTAGTCAAAATATGATGGTGAGGGTTTGAATGGAAGTTAGAAGGAAATGGCAGAGAGATTATGTTGTGTGGTAGTCAACTTGGGAGATATGGAAAGCATGCCAGGAATTTATGGTTTGATGACAAGTCTTTCTTGGATAAATCATGGAAGAGAACAAGTTGCCATGATATTAGGGGTTTTTGAAATGCATGAAGAGAGGAAGAAAATAGTAAAAAATGAATGGATTTTTAGATTTTTACATATCCATTGGGTTGACAGAGGAAAGAAAAAAAAGGACTATTTGTAGACTAAGGAAGAAAGTTTACTTCAAGGCATTACGAGGTAAGGTTTGTTCTTTTTTATTTTCCCTAAAAATTTATAATCCAGTTATATGGTAAATGTATGGAATGTGTATAGGGTTTTAAAAATAAATGGTTGTTTTTGATTTTGGAACCCTAATGGGTTTAGGGATTTGACCCTATTAAAGGAGGAATCCCTCCATAGAATCAAATCCATGAATTGATTAAATCATAACATGAGTCTAGAAGGTTAGAGATTATGGGTTAAAAATGAAACCTTTGTGTATTAAATTACATGACTGAGTGTTTGTTTTTATCAAAATCTATGTGTTTTTAAAATGGTTTGGAGACATTATTTTAGTATAGGTTTGTAATAGGGTTTTCAAGTGTTAAATATTTGACTGTGTTACTTAACATTTTTTATATTCAAATGATAGTGTATTTATTTTATAGATGGCTTAGGTTAAGGATATACAGACTGGGTTTTTCATTACGTATTACTTAGCTATGAGTTATTTTGTGTGTTGTTTGAGCCTAAATGGCTTGCTATTATGTGTTTTAGAAAAGTGGTTGGCTGTTAATGAGTGACTTAATTACATTATTTTTGATTAGGGTTCAAACCAAGGTTTTTCCATAATCATTAGTTGACTGTGTATATCTTGATTTATTGAAACATAGTAAATGGACAAGTATTATTATATTGTGACCACCTAAGTATGAATATTATTACTTAACAACTAGAATATCTAGTTTACACTATGTATATATAGTTGTGTGTCAATTGAGTATAAATGAGTTATGGGTAGATTAAATATATATAGTTATGTGTTAACTATGGTTATTTGATAATGAGTCAAATATGAGTTAATAACATTGATCATCATAACACATGTTTTAGATCTTTTTGTTATGAGTATAGAATAATATATATTATATTATGTATTGACTATCCAAGAATATTTGTATGTCAATTTAGCATAAATAAATTATGAGTCAGTTTTGGTGAAATATTGTATGGATGGCTAAGTGATATTATTTGACTTAATTAAGTTATGTATCGACTATGTTTACATTATGATTATATTACCATGTACAGATTATGTATGAAGATATTTATATATCAACTGAGCATAAAAACTTATAATGATGGTGTATACATATTTATGGGTAGATAGAGTATAAAAGGTTTTACATTGATTGTGTATAAAGAATTATGTTTGGTCTATGCTTCATAGATTATTTGTTGAAGTGTGAATTGATTAGTCAATTTCCATACTAAGACTTAATATTATTTGATTTTGATTATTTATTAATGTAAATAATTGGGTTGGGTATACCTATTAAGTTTGAGTTAAAATGTAAATTATAGTTAGTTATATGGAATGACTAGGTTATTATAATTCAACCTGGATTGGGTAAAATTGAACAATGTGATTGATCTCATAAAGTAATGGAAACCACCCTAGAATTTTCCATCCCTAGATTTCTTGTGGTACTTAAATCTTCCAAATTGGTAGTGGTGTGTGTGGAAATCACATAATGGTATCCTATTTTTAAACAAAAGGCACTATCCTAAAGGATCCTTTCTTTGACTCTACTAGGCTAGCATTAAAAATTAGAAAGGTTTTCCTCTCACAGACAAAAACCCTAGACCTAATTTATCATAATAGATCTTTAGAAACCAAGATGTAGCTCAACAAATAAGTTCCCCCTTGAAAGTGATCATCTACAAACATACAAAATCAAAGGCTCCACTAGAAGGATGGGCTAAATTTAACTTTTATGGTGCTTCTAAAAGTAACCCAAGACTTGTGAGTGGGGGAGGAGTCATAAGGAAATAAAAAGGGGAGATGATTATTACTTATGTGGGATCATTGAAAACTCAAACAAACCACCTTACCAAAGCCAAGGTAAATTTTTGGGGTATCCAACTAGCCTCTAGACTCAAATTAGAAAGAATCATCATGAAGGGTGATTCTTTAAACATTCTAAATGCCCTAGATGTCAAAATAACTCTATCTCACACTATAAAATACATCATGGATGATGCCAAGATATGTTTGAGGGGTATGACACAAGTCCAAATTGTGCACACATATCATGAAGGAAACAGGGTGTTGGATCTACTTACCAACATAGGAGAAAAACTCCACCTTTTAACTAGCTGGCATGAAGGAGGTAACATCCCAAATACTGTCTAATTGGCCATATATAATGAAATTAAAATAGGCTAGGTGTGATTTCATGCCAACACACATGCAAAATATTCTTATCAAAAGATGGATTTTAAAAATTATGAACCACCATTATGAAGGAATGATGTGGATTAATTATCTAAGGAAGAAGACAATGTGTATCCCAAGCCTATTTTGTATAGTTCAAACCAATCTATTCCATAACTATCTATCCATTTGTCTTGGCTCTACTGTCACTAAACTAATGGGGGGAGATAGAGAGTGATTAGAGCCTAACTCATATTTTTAAGTTCATGGATATAATAAGGTTTTGAAAAAGTTATGATGGGGGGGGGGTCTCATAGAGCTAATATTATGGATTATAGAGCATGATGTCAATGTTGCTAGGGATTTTGTCATTTGGTAGAATAAGCATATGGTGGTGATGTAGGGTATTAATATTATAGTCATGGATGAATTCATAGGTGAGGCCATGAGCATGACATGTGAAGGGGAAAAATATTAAAAAGATTAGACCAAAAAGTAGGAACTCTTCTAACACTTCTGCATAAATGAGTTCATGAAAATAGATAAGAAGGATTTCCCTTGAGCAGATCTCCCATGATAATGGCTAGAGGTATGCCTCTAGGTGATGAGATACATGACTCTATAGGGTAATTATACCTTAATATACTCTCACCATTTTCTATTATTAAATCACTTCTAGGGTTATAAGACTAGCCTACCATTTTACTTGCTAAAGTCATTGGAATGCATAACTCTTGCCCACTAGGTAAATGAGTCTAACCCCATTTTGCATCAAGGGCTTATACTACTATTAATTAAGAATGGTCAAAATTTTCAAGGGAGGGAGATCACCTTATGGGGTCCTCTATCAAGGAGGACTCTCTAGAGGAGGACCCCACCTTCAGGTCTTACTGCCCATCTATTAGTACTCCCCAAACAAGCCTATCTAAAATATCCACTAAAGACCTTCCATTAAAGATATTTGTTCCCAAGCCCAAGATGGTATTTTTAGATGAGGGAAACTCCATGCAGGCTATTGAGAAGGGAAAATTACTTATATTTTATGATTCAAAAAATAATAAGTAACACTTCAGCAATTTCAATAATAGGGTATAAGAAGTCAAATTAACCCTAGCCATCCTTATCCAAGAATGGAATGTCTTACATAGGAAAGCAAACTCCACTATTCAGTGTTTTATCTATTTCATCAAGAGAAATTGGACCCTTTTTAAGTAGCCACTAAAGGTAATAGAGACCCCCCCACCTGACATCCCCAACTTGACCCCAATCAAGAAAACCCCTCTATAGGTATAGGGCTAAAAATGGTCATGCATGATCCTCCTAGGTGATGGTGCTAAACGACCTAGCAATAAGATGAGGGACAAAGTATTCAAGATCAAGTAGGGAGTATCAAAGAATATTTTTGAGAAGGAAACATCAGAGGTCCTCCCTCCTAATCTTATTTTCTACTATTTTTTCACTACTTATAGGATTCTATAGTTAATTTTTTATTGTTCAGACTTGATGGCCTGTTACTTTTTTGCATAATACTTTTATGGTTCTTAGATCCTTATAAAACCAATTTGTTTACCTGATCAAGTAATAAAATATTAGGTTATTATAATTCTCTTTGAATAGAACTATTGCCTACTTCATTTTGAACAATATAACCGTAGATGAGAATAAAGTTAGAGAAATAAATGTTTGTTGAATTGTTTTCTTATTTAAACTAACTGAGAGTAATACGGTTAAATAAATGTTTGATTAATGTTGACTAGATTTTATTAAAACATTTAAGTTAAATTAAGTTTTTATTTCTTAAGTAGGGAACTTGGGATATGAGAATAACTTGAACATATATACATACATATATATGTAATTATGGATTATACATAAAGACAAGTATATTCTTAATGAATATTTCATAAAAATACACAAGTTATCACTACAAATTATACACATAAGTATGTATGTGTATATATATAAATATATCTGTATGACCATTTATATGTATATATTATGCTATTTAGAAATTGATGGCCAATGGTTTTAAATGTATATAAATATAAGTGGACATATTTGATATACATGTTTATGCAGATAATTTGAGTTGTTAGTATATGTTTGTTTATAATTAATATATTTTTTCATATACAAACTAAGACTTATGTCATTAGTTTATAACATGTTTTAGATTAAGGTAAAAAAAAGTTTTGAAGGGACCCCGAAACCCTGAAATAAAAGAAAAAAGATATAAAAATAATGTTCCACAAGAAAAATAAATCTAAAGTCTACTGCAAAACAGTAACAAAATCAAGTTTTACAGGGACCTGAAACCACAAATCAAGACCATAAAAAAGCAAGACCTCACGTTTTACAGAGACCTGGAAACTCAAATAAGTTTAGAAATCAAAGAACTAGATATAACATCCAACAAAAGGGACTAAAACAATATAAACAAAAAACCTCTAGTCTTCTAATTCCAGGATCATCTTCACTGCCTCCTTTCCAATTGCAACAGTGTCCTGTATGGATATTGCAGCCAATGTAGTAGCTTCTTCTGGGCTTTCTTCCTCGAGCTCTGCCTGGTTCTCTTATTAGGCCCCTCCAAAGATTTTATTTCTTCATTAGCTCATTTTCCAAGGTTAGCTACAGCTGCACATATGCTAGAAGTAACCTCCTCCATTTTCATTCTACTTTCCTTGATGAGCCTTCTCATATTATTCTCATAATCCTTAAATTTAGTTGGAATATCACTCATTTACTTCTCCAAATTATTGATTTTGATCCTATCAACTTCCTATTTATATTGCATTATTTCTACTTTCTTCTTCAACTCCATCATTTCCTTATACATCCACGAATCAACTTGGAAAATTGCATCAGCTTTGAATTTGGCTGAATTCATGAAGGAGAGCTTAGTGTCCCTCTATCGAGCATCACAACTATCATCTGCATTATCCTATGGAAAGGACTCATCCTTTTCTATTTGGTCCTCCCTTTCCATCATTTTCTTCTCTTTTGTTTCTATAGGGTCTGTATTCTATTCATGATCATCCTTTTCTTATTCTCTAATCTCCATAGCATGATTGGAAACCAGAACCAAATGTTCCTTTTCTCTTGTCAAAGCTGGATCATCAAGTAAAATATTTGTCTTTAACACTTCCCCCCACCATAGTCTGATTATCTTCATGATTGGAATTATTCTATTTTGTATTGTCCTCTATTTTATCCCCTTCATTTTCTTTCTCACTTTTGTCTTCATTTTCGTGATACCCTTCCAAATTTGAACTAAAATCCCTAGTTTTTGTCCCTTCTTCTTCCTCTAAAACATTCTTCTTATAACTTCCTGTGTTTTCCCACTCAAATTCCTCTTCAACATTTTATTTTTTTAAACTAGAGGGTTTAGGTTTTACTTTTTCTTTCCCCTTCACTTTTCCACTCTTCCTACACTGTGAATCCTTATTTTTGTTAGAATAAGGATTCGAGACTATGACATTGTTTTTGCAATAGCCCTCTATGATAAGAATCAATCCTTCATGCAAAATTGGTTGAGATTCCTTATTTCTATGAGCAAACAAACTTTGAAGTAGGGAAATGCACAAATAGAAGGGGAAGGAAATTCTGTCTTTATGCCTAAAATGATTAAGAAAGACAAAATGAAATTTATAAACTCTTTTGCTTCTACCATCTAGGATAAAATACTCATGAATGCAGCATAATACGTCTCTCTAAATTCCTTTTATCTACTCCAAATTTAAGAAATCTCCACTCTTTTCCAATTTCTTCTCCTCTGCATCCATTTTCAAAAATTTCTTATAAGTCACATTGGAAATACTAGTCTACTTAGAGAATTTAATGCCATCCATGGGGAGCCCTGTAACCTCAGTGATGAACTCCTCTGTAAGCTTCATAGTAACACCATGGAGCGTTACTCTGTCATCAACCTAGTTTTTGAAGAATGCCATCGTGATATGGGGTTTAGACCCATGCAATCACTCCATATAACTTACCACTCTTCCTTTCTGAAGAATCTTCCATACATATTGTTTATCCTTCCAATCTTCACAATTTTTTGGGTCTTGCTTCCACGGTTCACCCTTCATTTTGCAAAATAAACAATATTCCAACAATACCTAAACACTGAGACAAAAAAATGGACCTAATTGTTCTTTACATGAAATGGAAGTTGCCTATATGCTGGCACATGAAAAATCCACATTACATTCTCATAACTGTACCTATTCATTGAAGGTAATCTGTCCACCTTAAGTCCACTCCTCCGAATCATTAATTTACTAATCCAGGTAGATCTTTCCCTCTTTTGAATGAATGGTGTCATAATTGATAAGTGCTTTGAGATCAACTTGCTTATTTAATGCATTATGCCATCTCACCTTTAGCCCCATTTGAATAGCATGATTTTCTATCCAGTCAACAACCCCATTGGCTTCTCTATATGTATGGGATATGGTCACTGCTTCAAATTTTAGAATTAAATCTTTAATTTCCATCACCATAGCCTTAATAGACCATGAACTTGAGTTTTTGTTATTTAGGATATTTACAATATTCAAAGAATCACCTTCCAACCATAATTTAGAAAATCCCAATTCAACAACAAGTTTAATAGTGTATAGGGTTGCAGTAGCTTTAGCAATATGACTATTCAACTTACCAATTGGGATAGCAATGGCATCAAATACATTTCCCTTATGATCTCTCAAAATTCCTCCACATCCCGCTCTTCTTGGATTCCCTTTAGCTGCTCCATCAAAATTTCCTTTGATCCATCTAGTAAGAGGGACATTCCATTTTACATTCAATCTTGGATTATCAATTTTCAGATTAGGCCTTTCAGATCATAAGGGGTTATCAAATTGAAAGGTTTGATCAGGATCCCTCTATGATTTAAAATTCTCCTTAATAGCTCTAATAATATTCTGACCAAGCACCCATCTTGGAAGTTCTTTACTTTTGAAAATTCTATTGTTTCTTTCTTTCCATATACCCCACCATTTATGAGGAAGTGTTAGTTTCCAAAAAAAATTAACATCAAGATTTTTTGAGGGACAACACTAGCTTTTAAAAGATAGATCCACACTTTTTTGATGTACCCATGTTATACCCCAAAAATTAAGGATCTCAGTCCAAAATTTCTAAGTGTAGGGGCAGTTCAAGAACATATGGTCTCTATCTTCAAATCCATTTTTACATAAAATACACCTGTTAACCACATTAATTCCTCTTTTTTGTAAATTGTCAAGGGTCAGGATTTTATTTTGAAGCAAAGTCCAGAAGAAAATATTTATTTTAGGGATGAGCCCCTTCATCCAGGCTTGAGACCACAAAGGTTGATTACCCTTTTCGTTTGAAGTAAAGATAGTAGAGACTTTAAATTGTCCACTAGGATCATCATGCCAAATAATATTATCCTCCAGATAGGGATAAAGAGAGACAGTATTGAGAGATAATTGGATGTTGCTGAAGCCTTGATTAACATCAATTAAATTCACCCAAGAATTATTATGCCAATACTGACTAACTAGTATACCATATCTCTGCTTACATCGATCAACTAAATCCTTATCTTGGAAATCTTCCATCAAAGGATAATCCTTTAACCAGACATCATCCCAAAATTACACCTTAAGTCCATTACCCACTTTCCAGGAACATCCTTTTTCTAAAGTTTTTTTGGTCCCCTAAACTGCCCCCCATATGGAAGAGGGATGAATTACATTAGAATAAGAAAAGAAATTAGAAAGGGATTTTGCATTGAAGAGGTACTTATGTTTCCATATAGTACTCCACTCTTTGTTTTCATGATAAACTCTCCATCCCAATTTGGTTAAAAGAGCTTTATTCATACTTATGATTTTCCTAATTCCTAATCCCCCTTCCCTGAAAGGTTTGCAAACTTTTTCCCAGACAATTAAAGTCATTTTCCTTTTTTCCTCAGTACCAGTCCATAGGAAATAACTTTGAATTTTTTCAATAGCCTCTACAAATTTAATAGGAATTCTAAATAGACTTAAAGCATAAGTAGGTATGCTTTGAAGACAAGTTTTGAGAAGAGTTAAATTTCTTGCCTGACTTAAAAGGTTTCCTTTCCATCCTGCAAGTTTCTTGCTAAACTTGTTAATAAGATCCTCCCATAATGCATCAGGGACTTTTAGACCAAGAGGAAGACCCAAGTAAGAAGAGGGGAGAGATCCTATTAAACATTCAAGAAATTTAGAAATTTTATTTTGTCTCTAGATAGGAGTGTTAATAAAGAACACTACACTTTTATTCTAGTTAATCAATTGACCAGAGACCAAAGAATATAAATTAATAGCTTGCTTCAGAATTCTTGCTTCTTTAACTTCAGCTTTCCCCATAAAGATGGTATCATCAACAAATTGTCCATGAGAACAAATTAGAGGCTGGGAAGAAGGCTTTAAACCCTTAAATAAACCTTTATGGACTAAATCCCCAATATATCTCCCCAAGCAATCAGCCATAATTACAAAAAGGATGGGGGATAAAGGGTCCCTTTGTCTCAATCCCCGAGATGGATAAAAGAAATGGGAAGAGCTACCATTTACCAAAACAACAATAGAGGAAGTAGAAATCAATTGATAAATAATACCAACCACCTTTTGGTCAAAACCAAAAGCTAAAAGACTATTTGAAAGGAATAACCAATCAACCCTGTCATAGGCTTTAGCAATGTCAACTTTCATAATAAACCCTTGATTATTAGAACATGACAATGAGTGAATAGTCTCATGAGCAGTAATAATAGAGTTGAGAATTTGTCTACCTGGAATAAATTCATTTTGATGATCAACAATTATCAAAGGAATCACTTGAATAAGTCTGGAAGTAAGAACTTTGGAAATAATTTTATAGAAAGAATTACAGAGGCTGATCGGTTTAAACTGATCAGGCGAATCAACACCAATTTTCTTGGGAATCAAGCACAAAAAGGTAGAATTCACTTCTTTAAGCATTTGTTTTACTCCATAAAATTCTTTCACAACATCACTAACATCTTTTCCAACATATTTCCAAAGTTTTTGAAAGAAAAACATAGGGAAACCATCCAGTCCAGGAGCTTTATCTCCTCCTAGAGAGCAAACAGCTTTGCAGATTTCCTCATCCTTAGGAATTGAGCTTAACATTTTATTCTGTTCCTTCGAGACCAATGGAGGAGTCACTCTTAGGATTTCAGGTTGACTATCCAAATTGATATTATTCAATTATAAATTATGAGAATTTTTATTAATAATTGATTAGAATAATAAATGTTGCATTTATTATTGTTGATTTTCTTAAGATTTATTGAGAAGTAAATAGATTATGTTATTTAGTTATATTTCTTGTGAACATGGGATGTTTACATAGAATTGGTAAATTCTTATATATTATATTGATTGTTAGAAAATAATTTAATTGTAATACTACCTATGGGAAAAATGGACTTTGGCTGTAATGTAACTTAAGAAATATTTAAGTGATAATAAGTTATTATTTAACATGAGATTATTTAAAATATTTCTTATATTTAATTACTATGGTATTAAATACTAATCTATATGATAAATTCACAAAAATCTTGTATATGGATTATTAAGTATAATATGGTATTAATGACACTAATGATTATTATCATAAGATGGTTCTCATGTATATTTTAGAGTCATTAATACTTAGATTATATGAAATATGATTGAGTGTGTGTGTGTGATTATGATTGATCTAATGGATCATTAAAATATATAAAAACTTTGGACAAAGTAATATTTATATTTAAACATTATCATTTCACCTAGTTAATTATATTCATGTATGCACGATGTCATGTTGGATCAAAATTCTTTATGATATGTTGCATGTAGTTAGAATCTTACAACACATGGGTTCCAATTGAATTATTGATACCTACACCATTATCATTTTCTCATATGTGAAGGGAGGGACATTCTATAGTTGATCATTGCATGGGGGATCTATGGTCTATGGTTGGTGTGAAAAAACACTCTGATGATGATTTTCCTCTCATCCAATACTTAGTTGATAGAGACTTTTACTCAATATTTTAGTTTATTTGCATATAATGAGTTTATGGACACTCATTGGTTCCATTGAATATTGTATTTATTTATTTAAAATCTGATGTAAAAACATTATAGTATTGTACTTGATAAATAGTAGTTTGGCTACTCTTATTATATAATATTATTATATTAACTTTCAAAAATTAGCTGAGTTATTATTATTCAATATTTATACATTTTGTGATGGACTAAATTTGTAATTATATTGAATGTGATTAATTTATCATTATGTAAATGAATCATAACTAGTTTATATGAAAGATATATTTAGTTAAAGATCAATTAACATATATTAATTAGGAATAATATGATTTGATTATTAAGTAAAGTTTTAAATTTTTTTACCCTTATTTTAGTTAAACCTAATGGATTTCTAACATTGTGGTATCAAAATATAAGATTTAATGATTCTACTAATGTATTCATATTCTCCTATTAATTATAAAGGAGAATGATGCATGATAAAACTAGAGGTGATGGTAATTCAAACACCAACCCTCCATTAGATCCAAACCAATTTTCCATAGAGTAAGCTGCACAGTTGGATTAGAGTAGGAAGTGTATGGGCATGTTGAGGAAGTCAATTAGGAAGAGGATAAAGAGCACCCTATTCAATAAGAAGCTCAATAAGAGGCTCAAAAAGAGCATAGGCTTGATGAGATGTCATAGGATGTGAGGGATCATGTATATGTAGAACTTGCATGGCACATGAAGAAGGTAAATCCTCCTAAGTTCAATGGAACTATTGTAGGGGATGGTGTTGAAGCTTAGTTGATGGAAATGGAAAAGTACTTAGAGATAGGAAACTACTCAAAAGTTACATAGGTAATTTGGGGAGCATATCAGCTTACTGGTGAAACAATAATGTGGTGGAAAAATAATAAGCTCAAGATGAACCTTGAATCCATTACCACGACATGAGAGTAATTCATATTTTTTTTAGATCATGATGGTTGGCCCAATTGTATTTTGAATAGAGGCTAACAAATTTTTAAAATCTAAAGTAGGGTGATCTTTTCGTGAATGAGTATTGAGAACAATTCACTAAGATCCTAAAGTATGTTCCTTAGTATCAGGAAGATGAAAGGTTTCAAATTTTATAGTTTATTATGGGATTAAAATCCAAAATTGTATGTGAGGTATATGTGAATGGGCCATCTATGATGGATCAGGTCTTTAAGAAGAGTATATTATTAAAATAACATTCAAAAATTGGTATGGGCACTACGAGTTTATAATGTTACCTTTAGGTTAACAAATGCTTCAACAACATTCATGAATCTCATGAATAATGTGTTTAGGTACTATTTGGATCACTGTGTTAGTTTTTCTGGATGACATCCTCATTTATTCTAATAATAAGGAAGAACATATAAAACATCTATAGTTGGTGTTACAACATTTTAAGAAGCAAAAAAATAATGGTAAATTATCCAAATGTGCATTTTTATAGAGAAAATTTTAGTATTTGGGACACATTATATCCATAGACATAATTTCATTTGATTCGATAAAGATAAGAACCATTATGGAGTGGCTAACACCCAAAAATGTGCACAAGGTGAGAAGTTTTATGGGACTAGAAGGTTATTATAAGAAATTTGTTCCAGATTTCTCAAAAATATCTAACCCAATCACCTATCTTCAAAGAAAGAATTAGATTTTTGTTTAGTCAAACAAGTGCGAGAAATATTTTTAGAAGTTAAAAAGGAAGCTTACATCAACACCTGTACTAAGAGTTCTAAATTCTAATGGTCAATTCTTATTAATCACTGATACATTTAGGGATGGTTTTTGAGGATTTTTTATGTAAGATGGACTAATTGTAACATATGAATATAGGAAGCTTAAACCATATAAAGAAATTTATGTTTCACATAATTTATAACTTGCAGTAATTATGCATGCTTTGAAAGTTTGGAGGCATTATTTATTGGATAAATCAATTGAGATCAAGACTGACAACTTGGGAATCAAATATATCTTCACCCATATAAACCTAAATACTCATTAGAGATGTTTGTTAGAGTTCTTATCTGAATATGATTTTAATATTAACTACATTAAGGGAAAGGAAAATAGAGTTACTGACACCCTAAGTCATAGAAGGTATATAGAAACATTGGATACTATTAGGATTACCTTTCATGATCAATTTGTTAAATTCTCCCATAGATATGAATTATATGAAAAAGTTAAGAAATATTTGTTAGAGGATGCTTAGAATCCTAATTTTAAAGGATTTAAGCTAGGAATGATGATACTTTGAGGTATAATGGTAGATATATGTACCTAATAGAGAGAATTTGAGAAGGATGGTGCTAAAGGAATTGCACAATGCCCCTTATTTAGGTCACCCTAGAATGACTAAGCTCATGGATGAGCTAAAACCTCTTTATTTCTAGAAAGGAATTAAAAGGGATGCAATGGATTTTGTCTCTTATTTTTTGAAGTGTCAACGTGTGAAGGTTGAATATGTGCATATGGTAGGATTGTTGTATCCTCATGATATATTAGAATGGAAGTGGTAGGTAATTAGTATGGACTTTGTCCAAGGCTTACTATTATCATATAACTAACATGACATGATGTTGGTGGTAGTTAACAAACTAAGCAAGATAACTCACTTCATAGAGACTTTAACTTAAGATTTTAATTTATTTATATATAACAAGTTTATGGACACTCGTTAGTTATATAGAGCATTGCATTTATTTATTTACACTCTGATGTAAAAACATCATATTATTGTACTTGATAAACAATAATTTGGTTGCTCTTATTATGTAATATTATTGAATTAACTTTTAGCAGTTGTCTAAGTTATTATTATTCAATAATTATACATTTTGTGATGGACTAAATTTGTAATTTTATTGAATGTGATTAGCTAATCATTATCTAAATGAATCATAACTAGTTTATTATGAATGATGCATTTAGTTAAATATTAGTCAACATATCTTAATTGGGAATAATATGATTTTAATATTAAGTAAAGTTTAAAAAAATTACCATTATTTAAGTTAAACCTAGTGGAGTTATAAAACTGATGATTATCCATAGATGATTTATTAATTTCCTCTCTAATAATTTTTTATAAAATCATCTCTTATATCTTTATTATTTGAAATAAATCTTTGTAATTATATTTTATTTATGTCATCAAATGTATTAGCTAGTTTTAAAATTATCTATTTATTAACTAAAATATGAAAATATTCAACTTGGGAACAAATCAGTGTGTTACTACATCTAAGGTAGAGAATGTAAACACATAAATTAACAATTATGCAAAAATCATGCACTTTGATCACCTTTTTTTACACACTTATCTCATGACCTATTCTAGGCCCTTTTTACCAATGTACTTCAATTTTCACATGATGACTCACTCCTTCAAAGACCCCAAATCACTTTAGAATGTAGCAATCTAGCTTGGTCAATAACCTAGGCTCATGCTAAGATTGATTTATACCCTTATCTTAGATTTTATTACCCTTAAGAGAGGAATACCCCATTGAGACAATAACACACCCCTCTATTGTCCACCCTGATAGAAGTTATCCTCCTACCAAAATTAGAAGTTGTTTAAGGGTCAACCCATAAGTTTCAACAATACCCATCTAAAATAATTCGAAAAATACTACTACATAAGTAAAATTTATACCATTTTCCACACAAGAGGTTTCCACATAAAAAATCACCATAATTTTAATTACATGTTGAGAATAATTTCCCCATTTCTCTTAATTCTGATCACATAAAACCCTAGTAGCCCTAAACTAAAGTTTGAATACACCTCCATGTTTACAAGTCATGATTGAAGAACTTAATCACATCAAGATTTCACCAACATATAACATTTTTCACAAGTTTCACACACACCACCATAGCAAAGTATAACTACATGGAGTTTGATCTCTCTTCAAATTATTGGTATGTAGGAAATGCTCAAAATAGAGGGGTGTTAAGGTCAATAAAAAATTAAAATGCTAACCTATTTTTACTCCATGATTTTATCTATTCAGATAGGGTTTTCAAGTAGAAAATCAATTACATAGTGGTCTCCAAAGTGAATAAAAAACTCCCATATAGTTTATATAAAAATAGCTAAATGTGAACAAAACCAAAAAAAAAATATATTTCTATTCTCTATCAGATAAAAACTCACCCTAACAATAATAATTCCACCCACTACTATATAATCACAATGTTCATGTCCAAGAACCTTTCCAACTCTATTCCTACTCCGCATATAGTTAACATAGTCAACCTATTAGTCTCAAATCTAGAACCATCATGTGTCTTAATCTTCTAACCAAGTTTATATTTTCTCTTACACTTTCCATATATAATAAATTTATAGATTTAGAAACTTCCAAATCAATTTATGTAATTTATTTCAATATCTTTAGTAGTTTAATTTTTCACGATAATTTATCATATTACACAATCTATTTCCCTAGTTTTCCAAAATTTGATAAAACATATTGGTGAATCCCTCTATCAATTGAATATTGAAAGCCATAAATTTACTTAGGGTTTTTCATTATAAATTTTATGTTAGGGTTTCAAATTAAATTATGATTTCCTTATCATGTTGGAGTGTTTGATCACATTTATATGTATATTCTCTCTTGTTCTTCTTTTATTCTTTATAAAATTTAAA
Organism: Torreya grandis; assembly: GCA_037957365.1. NCBI lineage: Eukaryota > Viridiplantae > Streptophyta > Pinopsida > Cupressales > Taxaceae > Torreya > Torreya grandis. The sequence goes on from JARHVA010004475.1 coordinate 617,330, forward strand.
ATGGATAAAAATGATTCTCTCCCTCCTCCTAACCTCAAGAGGGTGATAGATACTTTACATATAACCAGGTCCATGCTATCACTACTCCAAGGGTTAAGATAGACCATCCTTTATTTCTAAAATAAGGTAAATAGCATACCATTCCTGAAACACATCCACCTCCCACATCTCCTCTAGATGGAGTGTGTATGCATATTCAATCTGAAGTACCTAGGGTATATGATTACAAAGCCTTTAAATTTAAAATCATCAATATGGGAAGGATCATAAAAGAGTAGTAAAATAAAAAATAGTATTTTATTTTAAATATCATATCATTGGAAAGTTATATTACATATACAAAGAATATAAAATATGCTAATTTTAATCATACATTTGTATCTTCATCTAGCAATGTTATACCCAACAAGGTTTCATATCAAAATAATAAGCTAAAAGATAATTCATCTACAACTAGAGATTCAAAAAGTATGCAAAAGGATAATAAGATTTCAAGTGAGATTTTAAAGGAAATACTTAGAAACAAGTTGATCAAACTACATCCTCTACATTTTTTAAGGAGATTACAATACTATTGTGCATATCATATAATACATGGGCATCATACAAATAGTTGTATGGATTTGAATAAGAAAATATAAAGTAAAATTAATAGTGGTAATCCTATAATAGATACATCAATCAATAAACCCACTCACCTCATGAGTAAATCTTCTACAACACAAGTGAAAAAGAACTAGTATGCGTACAAAAGGACAATCCAATGCAAAAATAGTTGCAAATAAAAAAATAGAGCAATAAAATATTCAAAATGAATAATTAGAGAAAGAAAATTACAAAAAGAATAAGATGAAAAGATCAATTGAAAAAAAATAGTACAAAAAACAAATGTTACATCAAGAAAAATTAAAATTACTCAAAGAGAAGTTGGAAACTCACATTCAAGGTAAGCAAAAAAGCATGCTAAAAGTAGGGTTTCTAACAAAGAGGTTAATAAGTAAGAGACACCTTAAAATATAAAGTTCCAATTTTGGTTTTAAAGGATTAAACTAAAAAGCATCCATCATTTCTAGAGCCTTTGATTATTATGCGCATTATATATAGTAAGTAATGTACTAATGTTAGGATCATAACACTATTAAAATGAATGTTTGTGGCATGACATTTATCCAATTTATTGGATATGATAAATAACATTTAAGTAAGTCTATTATATCTAAATAATTTATTTTATCCATTGAGATACCTTTCACATTTAGTAAAAAACTATGTTCAATGGTATTTCACGTATGTCCTACTTTGGTTCAATATAGTGCTGAATAAGGAGTATCATTGATTATAAAAACAGAGATAAAAATGGATAAAGATCATAACCATACCACATTTTAACATGAAAGTGCCATGATCATGGTTTCAAGAGAAGATAAAATTTATTTAAAGAAAGAACATAAAATAGAAATCATGTCTTTATCTAGGATATAAATAGATACAAGTAACGGCATATCAACAAAGACATAAGAAACCACACATTATAAAAGATAAATTAATACCACAATATAGGATAGTTTATTATTCATATCCATATACTTTACAATTGCATGATACTATTCATTCACTAGAGATATTATTCCTTTACTAGATACATGATCTATTATGGTAAGGATATTAAGGGACTCATTGTTAGTATATTTATTTATATTTCTAAGTTCATATATATGAAAAAATATAAAAATTTAAATATTCTTGAAAAATAAAAAATTAGGACCTATGCTTGCTTATGATTAAATCATTTAAATTAGGTTGTGCATAGTATTAGTACTTAATTTTATCCAAATTTTATATCATATATGATTCACAAGTAAATTGAGTGATTTTAGAGCACATAGGCTGCATCCCCTAACTTTGTTGTATGTTATTTAATTGTTATAGGCTCAAAAAATACATTTAGATTGGATCACCCTATATGGAAAAAAGCACACCCCACTATTATCCTATTACCACAATTTATCCTAGTGAACACATGCTTTTATTTCTCAAAACTAGATCACACACAATGCTTATAGAACTTATATATACATCATCAATCTCAATGGGAGCATCTTTTACATAGGTTTCATCCTTCTATGGATTTCATTTATTACCTAGAGCTTAGTTATTTTCATTACATTACATATATTGATACTTATCATGTAAAAAAACATTGATATACTACTAGATATCCAATTTATTGAATCTACTCATGTTCCAAATTAATTATGTTTATAGATTACACATATTCATGCATGTTTTTTAATGTTTGCTTTCTTGCTTCATGTCTTATGTGTGTGTGTCTTCAATTGAGTACATTTGAATATGTAATTTTGTGTGTATCTTCATTCTCTAATTACATGCACATGAGGACATTTTAACATGTCTTTGTGTGTGTCTATTTAATTTAGGACATTTGAATATGTCATTTTCTATGGCTCTAAGCCTTCATTCTCTAATTCTATGCATGTGAGGATATTTGAACATGTATTTATGTTTTCTTCTATGTGTGTGAGGAAATTTTAACATGTCCCTTATGTGGCCCCTTAGCCTTTCATTTTCATTCCACATGTGATTTATGTATACTTCATATTGGTGTGTGTCATGGCCATAACAGTTGCTTGATTGATTACTTAGTTTGCTTAGATTTTGGTGCCATGATGGACATCATGCACCCTCATAGTTTTTGATGCCATGATGGATATCATGTATCCATCCAAAAGTAATTATATTTAGATTTTGATAATCAGTCTTGATTACTTATATGTATGACTAATTGTTCAAATTTATCTTGAAATTAACACTATGTATGATTATTCATACATGCATCTCACATTACTATTATAATAATTTTATCTATATGATGATTCCATGCTTCTCCATGTTATCACCACTACTCATATTTACATATTTTACATAATATATATTGTATAAATTTTTATTTTGAGTTAAGTTATTATGAATGCTCAATAAATCACCTCAAAACAAGGGTAATACATAGTGGTTTTTGTTAGAAACTAAGCCCACTTATTGCAATGCCTATATAGACAAAGGCTTAATTTTTTAGTTTTCATACAATAGATCACAACAAATAATTAGAATACTTTTAGAAAAATAGTTAGATATGAGTGCTCCAAATGGATAGGAGCACACTTAGTTATTGTCTAAACATTGTGCTATTATCTTAGAGCTAAAAAAATAATCAATTTTAGAATCTATCAGAATATCAAATAGTCAAGATCAGTTTAAAATAGGTTCACCATCTCAATTCTCAAAAGTTACTCAGATTTTTCTAGTTTGGGGGCATCATGTGAAACACGTGTTGTAGGTTAATACACATGTTTTTTTATATGAATTTTTGTTATTATTACTCTATCTCATAATATATATACACTATATATCATAGTGGGGGCATGTATGTGATACATGGCTTCCTACTTGTTTATTTTTTATAATATTTCCATTAATGAAATGACAATGCTTGTCATTATTGACACTGTATAAACTAGAGTCATATTGTAAAAACTATTTACACTAGTTTTTTACTATTTGTACACCAAAAATTAGCCTTATTCCATTTATATAAATTGGTTCACCCTTTTTACACCCCTTTTACACCATAACATTCTATTAGGATTCACATAGGGATTCCAAGCTATTACACTACCTTGAGTATGCAATGATGGAGTCAAGCATTCTTGAATTCTTAAGCACACTCTCATAATCAATGAGGAATGGGACATGCATAGTCTAATCCAAGATTTTCAATGAAAATTATATCTCTAAGGGGCCTACCATATACATTCACTAACTTTTGCACTAGAAACATAATAGTTTATGTACCCAATTAGGTGTATTCACTCATTGCTATTAAAATTATATTTTTTTTGTATCTTCTTGATTTTCATCTTAATTAAAGATTCATTTTACACATATTTCATTGTAATATTGCATGAAGAATAGTTCAACATTGTGGCCTACATGTAAGACTACACTTCATAGGCAAGTTCGTGTATACACTTTTTCCTTTTACTCTAGTACTTTTATTTTGATACATTACTAGAATAAAATGGGGGAAAATGTTGACACATAAATTAACATTTAAGAAAAAATCATGAAATTATGATTACCCTTTTGACACAATTGGATCATGACCTATTATAGGGCCTTTTGACCACTTTTCTTCACTTTTTGCATGATGACTCAGTCCTTAAAATACCTCTAATTACTTAAAAATTTATCCATCTAGATTTATAAATAACCTAGGCTCATGCTCAGATTGATTAATATCATCAACTTAGATTTTATTTCCCTTAGGATAAGAACATCCCATTAGGCCAAAAATGCACCCCATTGTTGTCCACCCTGACAAAATTTGTCCTCTTACCAACTAATCAATATTTTTAAAAATTCAAAGTTGTTTAAGGGTCAACCCATAAGTTTTAGCAAGCCACTTATAAAAAAATTCCAAAAATACTACTATATAAGCACATTTAAAACCATTTTTCACACAAGATAATTCCCATAGAAAAGCACCAAAATTCTAATTGCACATTGAGAGTGAATCCCCTATTTATCCTAATTTTGATCTCATAAAACCCTAGTAGCATTGAGATAAAGCATGAATACACTTACAAGGTCATGAATCATGATTGAAACACTTAATTACACCAACATCTAACATTTTTCACCATTTTCATAGACATAAGCATTACATGGGAGAGCTAAATGTATTTTGATCCCTCTTCAAAGTAGTTGTGTGTAGGCAACACTCAACACAAGGGGTATCGAGGTCAAGCACAACTTTAATTATCAACCCATTTTTACTCCATGATTGCATATTATCATCTTGTTTATTGAAATAGGGGTTTTAACTAGAAAATAATTTAGATAATAGTCCCTGAAGTGAATTAGAAGCTCCCACATAGTCTATAAAACAAATAGGTGAAGATGAACAAACCCCAAAAATTTAAAGTCTTTGTTCTCTATCAAACAAATCACACCCTAGGGATAATAATTCCTTATACTAATATCTAGTCTCAATTATCCTATCTAGGAACACTACCATCTCTTACTATTGGTTCACATATATTCAACATAGTTAGTTTGTTAGTTTCAGATCTTGAATCATCTTGCATCTAATTTTTTCATTTGAGGTTATATTTTCTCTCTTGTATTTTCCATATTTGGTAAGTTTATAGATTTATTAAGTTCTAAATTAGTGTATGCCATATTTCAAAATATATATACTAGTGTAATTTTTCACAACAATTTATCATTCTAGGTAATCTATTTCCCTAGTTTGCCATAATTTGATTTTTCTTAATGTGGATGAAACAAGGAATACAAATTTGGAATGTTGTAGATATTAAATAAGTGATAAAATATAAATATCCTAAAATAAAAATTAGAAACAAGAAAAAGGATACAAACCCTAACAACATCTATGGTTAGGTTTTAGTAACATTAAATCAATAAATAGGTTTACTAATATGTTTTATTCAATTTGGGGAACTAGGCGAATGCTAGACCCTAATTAGACAATCATTGTGAAAATTCATAATTATATAGATATGTAATAAATTATACAAGATGATTTATAACTTAAAAAATCTATAAATATACTAAATATAAAAATTACAATAGAAAATATAAACTTAATTGGAAAAATGAGATGCAAACTATTTCTGGATCTAAGATTGATAAGAAGGTTGTATTGACTAAGTACATATCTAAAACAAGAGTTGGCAGGGCTCTTAGAAAATAATGGTGGAATTTAATAATAGTGGGAGGTCACTACTATCCCAAGAGGGTGGCCTTATCTAGAAAGTATCACAGATCCAAAAATTCTAGGTTATTTTTGTCTAAAACTGTGTGTTCTATAGACTATTAAAAAACTTTTGATTTGATATAGGGACCAATGTGCAACTCTTTCTTCACTCAAAAACCCTAGATCAATGACATAGGAATATGAATGAAATCATAGAATAAAAAGGGGTTAGTGGGTTAATTTATGGTTGACCTCAATACCCCTATGTTGAGTATTGCCTACATACTAATACTCCAAAGAAAGATCCAAATCCATGTAGTTATCCCATCTTATGATGGTGTGTGTGAAATACTGGTGTAAAATTATAGATTCTAGTGTAATATTATTGTGATTAAGTCCTTCAAATATGACTTATGACTTTAGAAGTGTATGTAAACTTTAGCTCAGGGATACTAAGGCTATATGTAATCAAAATTGGGAGAAATAGGGAAATTACTCTCAATGTCCATTTAGAATTTTGGGGATTTTTAATGTGGAAGCCTCTTGTGTGAAAACTGGTTTGAAATGTGTCTTTATAGTGGTATTTTTATAATTTATTTAGATTAGGATTGATAAACTTATGAGCTGATTATTTTCATAAATTTGAATTTTTGAAATTAGTTATTTTTTAGTGGGAAGGCACTGTTGGCAAAACTAGACAATAGTGGGGAGTGTTACTATCCAAATAGGGAACTATTATCCTAAGAGTAAGAATTGATAAAATGGAAGTGTGGGCTAGTATGATACTGAGTTTAGGTTACTTAAGAGTCTAGATAGAGATATTTTGAGGTCATTGATCTACTTAGAATGATGGGTCGTCCATGCATAAAGTGAAGGAAAGTGGTCAGAAGGCCCTCGAATAGGTCATGAGATAAATGTGTAAAAAGGGTGGTCACAACTAGATTATTTTAGATTAAATGTTAATATATGTGTATACAATATTTTATTAGACCATGATATATTTATTTTGTGGTATTTTGTGCCTGAGTTGTATTTGGTTAAGAATATTTTGACTGATTATCATATTGTTTATTTTTGACATAGATTAGATATGTATTAGAACTCTTAATTATCTGATTTATTTTTAGTACATGATCACCTTAATATTATTTATTTAGATTCATGATTATGTAGTTTATTATTCCATTTGATATCATAATAATATGATACATGGATTATATGATGTTATACATGATGGATTTTCATATCACATTAATTATATAATTATTATTATTATTATTGTGTTTAGGATATATATATATATATATATATATATATATATATATATATATATATATATATATATATATATATATATATATATATATATATGAATGATTGTTTATTTTTCTAACACATTAATTGTAATTGTTTTATCAACAAGCATGGATTTATATATTAGATGTATTTTATATTTTGCATAAAGTGTGAAGGTTATATGTTGATAAGGAAGTAGGAATAAATACACACATAACTCTTAGAGGATAACTAGATCCTTGTTCATGTTACCTAAAAGTCACCTTAGTATATTTCTTGCAAAGGTGGAATTATTTTATGTGATTAATTGTAATTTATGTGATATTGTGGCTTTAAATTATGATTTTATTTTACATTTATTATTTTTAATAAAAATTGAGATGTGCATGTTGAGTGTATGCTAAGTGCAATGTGATATAGTGTCCTTGTGCCATGTAAGCTCCCTTTCCTATGCCACTTTGATGTTGTCTTGTCATTAAGTTCTTAGAAGGGTCAAATGTGAATGTGGGGTGGGTTGAGGGATCCTTTTTTTTTCAGAAGTTGAAACTCAAATTTTGGTTTGGGGGCCACTTTTAGAGGGAAATTATGACAAAAGGTAACATTTATAGGTATTTTATAGGTCTTAGGGTCATAAGAGTCTGGGTAGGTGTGCTTAACCAAGGGTTAGTTCATTTGGATGATAGAGCCTCCAAAATTAGATTTGAAAAGGGAGTTTTAAGTGATTTGAAAATAAATGAGGGTATTAAGAAGAGAAATATAAGATTTTGTAAAGAGGAATTTGTAAGTGCATCGATTACATTTTTAAGAGACAATGACAAGCCTTGGAAAGGGAAAGAGTGTCATGTGTCAAGTGGAGAGTGATTAGGAAAATATTATAGTTTTATACACATGCAAGGAGTTTTAGCTTAGTTGGGGGTTAGTTTTTTTATTTTTGAGAGTTTAGGGAGAGCTTGGTAAGAGGGCACTAGGAGTTTAATTCAAGTTAGGATATTGCAAGAGCTTGAGGTAGGCCATCTTCTATTGAATTTTTTAATTTTAATTTTAATTTATGAATATGTTTGAATACATATTTCATGTGTGTAATTTTATTTTAATTTTATCTTATTAAATTTTTTTATTCTACTTTGTAATTCATGGTAAAAGTTATGGGCTTATGTGTTTTCAATTGTGGTTAATTTTTATTACCTTGGGAGAGAACATCTAAATGTGTTTTTTTATTTTTTTAAAGTGTTGGCATGCTAAGACTTTTTATGTGATAATTTATAAGTTGGGATCATGTGTAGGAGTTAAGAAATATGATCACCCATAATTGTTCTTGAGTGACAAATTTTTTAGGATGGAGAGTGGGGATTGTATGGGTAAGATATGTAATCACTCCACCCACTTAGTTTCATCAACTTTGGAATGATCTTGGTTTGGAAATGATGGCGAATGTATGGTTGTGGTTAAAATTATTGCGTGTTATATACCTAGGCATATGATATATTAATGTAAATGGGTTTATGGAAATTTCAACATGTAGCACACATACTCATTAGTTATTTATATGGTTCTAAGATATTAGAATAAATGAGTAACTTATGGAATTAGTGCAATGGGTAATGGTTGGCCTACATTAGGATTAAGAGCTTACCCATCCATTTTTAGTTATATAGAGGTCTATATAAAGGATGTGAATATGATTGTAAAAGGAATAAAGTAAGTGTTGAGTCTTCTATTGTAATAGGATATTTGAGGTTGTCCCCTTGAATAAATATTATGGAGTTATTCCTTCCTAAAGGAGTATTGTATGGTGTTACCCTACCTTAAGGGTATTATTCTATTTATACATATATTAAATATTTGGGAGTCTTGGCCCACACATATCTATTGTGTTGTATTTATCTACATTATATTCTTCATATTTCCATTTATTATAAGGGTGGATGAATTTGGGCAATTTGTGTGGGGAAAAACCCTAGTTTTGTGGAATCATTAATATCTTGTAATTATTTTTGAATTTTTGTAAAATTTTTTAACTAGAGGTAAATAATATTTTAAGGAAGTCACAATAAAAAAAATGAGTTTTCATGATTAATTTAGAGGGAACTATTGATATTTTAGTGTTTGTAATAATTGCATCATAAATACTAAAATATAAATAATTTTTCCATGAAATGTTTAATAATATTGTATTAGCATACAAGAGAACTATAGTAAAAATTTTAGATATTTTTGAAATGTTTCAAGTGAGTTATTGTGATTTTATGATTTTTCATAGATTCACTCTACAGGCTACAATTTTTGGATATTTTTCACTAAATTTTTTTTGAAGTTGAATTATCATACATGGAAGATACAATGGATTTTTAGGATCAGTTTCACATGAATTATTGAAATTTTAGGGTTTTTTCATTAACCCTATTTTTTGTGAATCATGAAGTTACAAGTATTCTCAGGAGAGGATGATATTGATGATAGAGCATGGTGGATACTTTTTAAAGAGAATAATGTTAAAACAATTTGGTGGTAAAAAAATTTAGATAATTTATTTATGGTCCTACAAAACTTTGGTTGGATGAGCTGGGAATAAAATGATGGAAGTTTTCATGGGAAGAAATGGATCAAGTTTTCCTAGATCGAAGGGATATAAAATAAAAATAGAATTAAGAAGAGGAAGAAAATAATTATGATGAAGAGAACACAGGAGATGAATAAAAATAAATAAAGGAAGAAAATGAGGGAAATGAAGAAGATAATACATGTGATGAAGAAGAAAAAGAAACAACGTATAATGATAATGATGATGAGGCTAGAGATGGTGTAGAGAGAGAGGTAGAGGATATCAAAGAAGAAGAAGAAGGATTAGATGATAAGGGTTAAAATAGTTTGGTTTCAAATAAATTAGAGTTAATTTTTTAGTTTATTAGATATATTCAAAAGAATAAGTTCATTGTATTTATAAACCCAAAAAACACGTATAATTTCATTAACATGGATGTGGCTCAACATATACATGTTCAAGTAAAGAATATCAAGGAGGCTCAAAATGATGGTCAAAATATTTAGGTATTTGAATATTTGAAGCTCACTATGAAA
>JARHVA010004475.1:632500-687500 GCA_037957365.1 Torreya grandis
TCTAAATATTATAAGTGTGGATCATACCAAGTGGTATCAAAGCTTTGATTTGGGTAATTTGTGTGGAGCAAAACCCTAGTTTTTTAGAATTATCAATATCTTTAAATCCATTAAAAATTTTTACATAATTATTTTTACTAGATGTGAAGAACATTTCAAGTATCAGTAAAAAAAATAGAGCCTTTTTGATCAGTTTTGAGGGAGTTATTCATATTTTTGGGTTTATACTCATTTCATCATATCTTTCCAAATATAAGGAATTTTTTGGTGAAATTTTTACTGATACTTTATAATAATACAAAAAAGATAAGGAAAAAATTTAAGTTTTTTTTGATATGTTTGGAGTGAGTTATTTCAATTTTATATTTTTTAATATATTCACTCTATAGACCAAAATTTGTGGAATTTTTTCATAAATTTTTTACTATAATTATAATATCATAAGATGAAGCTAAAGTCAAAATTTAGGACTATTTTTTATTATTTTTTAATGATTTATTAACATTTTAGGGTTTCATTAACCCTAGTTTTTTTTGTGGATCATGAAGTTACAAGTATTTTCAGGGGAGGATGATATTGATGTTAGAGAATGGTGGCTCATTTTTAAGGAGAATAATACTAAAAATATTTTGAGGAAAACTAATTATCTCTTTCTTTGTCTAGGCTTGCACAACATTGGTTTAATAAATTGAGCTTTGCACAAAATTATTCTTCATGGGAAGTAATGGAATAGGTCTTCCTAGATCAATGGGATATAAAAGAAAAAGAGGATGAAGAAGAGAAAGAAAGTAATGATGGTAATGAAGAAAAGAATGAAGATGCTGAAGAATAAAAATCAATGTAAGAAAATAATGACAATGAGGAAGAACATGTAGGTGAAGAAGAAGAATTGGATGATAAGGGTTCAAATAATTTGGCTCTAAACAAATCTGAGTCATTTTTTCAATTTTATGGATGCATTCAAAAGAAGAAGGTTGTTGTGTCCATAAACCCTACCAGCAAATATAACTTCATCAAGATGAATGTGGCCAAAAATATACATGTTTAAGAAAAGAATATAAATGAGGTTCAAGTAGATGGTAATAATATTCAAGTGTTTGAAGATTTGAAACTCATCATGGAGAAATATGTTTTGCATTCAGATTTTTATGCTTTGGAAATGGATGATGTGGATATGGTTCTTAGATATCCATGGTTAGAGACTTTGGCAACAATCAATATTAATGTTCAAAAAAAGTTCATGAAGTTTTGGTATAGGAAAAAGAAGGTTACTTTATAAGATATCATAGTGGGAAAGGCACCAATAAAAATCAAGGTAGATCATGAGGATGAGATTGAAACAAGTGATGAAGAACATGAGGAAGATTCAGGTGACATAGTTAAATACAACTTATAATAAGAAATGAAAACTTCATCTACTCAAGAGACAAAGAAGGAAAAGGTGAAAGAGGTAGAATAAAAGATGGAGAATGTCAAAGTATTAGAAAAATTTGAGGTATATAGACACCCACATCATCATGAGAGGAAATAAATATGGAACCAAGTGAGGTAGTGTCATAACAAAAATCATTTTGGATATAAAAGAAATCAGATTTCCAATCACTATGGCTATGCATGGAAGCCAAAGAAGAACTACTATGGTCCAGTATGGAATCAGTGAAATGCAATAGCCTATGTAATATGGAATGAATGGGGAAATAACTATGATTATGTATGGAATAATACCTACTATGGTCATATATGGAATCAAAGTATCACAACAAAATATGGTACATGGAATCAAAAGAGGAATAATTATGCATGGCAACCAAAGTAGTATAGTTATGATCATGAACAAAATCAGAGGAGCACAATGGAATTTGGAAACAATCTTGGAGAGATATCACTTACCAAGATCACATATGGATGGCTAGATGATTGATATTGGAGATAAGTGTGTAATGATTTGAAGCACACTCATTATTTGGTTTCTTCCTATGTTTCAGGGATGAAACATGTCAAGGAGGAAAGTAATACTATGTACTTAGGGATATGATATGTTAATGTATATGCATTGATGGAGATGTCAACATGTGGAACACATCTCCTTTGTTAGTTATATGGCTCCAATATATTAGGATAATGGAGTAACTTGTGGAATAAGTGTATTGGGTAATGGTTATCCTACATTGGGATTCAGAGGTTACCCATCCATTGTTAGTTAGATAGAGGTCTATATAAAGGAGATGATTATCATTGTGAAGATATCAAGTAAGCTTGAGTCTTCTATTGTAAGATGATATTAGATGTTGTCCCCTTAAAGAAGCATTGTGGAGTTATTCCTTTCTAAAGGAGTATTGTATGGTGTTGTCCTACCTTAAGGTATTCTATGTATTCATATATTGAGTATTTGGGCATTTTGGCCCACCAATATCTATTGTGTTATGCTGATCTACATTATATTTTACATTATTTCCAAATATTATAAGTGTGGATCATACCAATAAATTACCCATAGGTATATAGGAGTTATAAATACATTCTACCCTAACTTCAAAATAAGCTTTTTATCATATAGAGAGGTATCATAGCCATTATCATCTCAAGGAGATGTCTTATAGAACTTCTTGGCATAAATATAGTCTCCTAGTCCTTCACACAAGTGGGTGGAAAGACATGATTCACCAAACAAAGAGATAAGATCAACATCATCCACCTAGATTAGAGGAATATGGAAATAGTCATGATCTATTAAGGTTTTAGCCACACATTTTGGAGTATTTATAGATGATTTTGGTGTTGAGGTTTAGTTGTTGAGTTTGGATAATTATTTGTCTCAAATCATATGAGAGCATGCTCTAACATAAATTTATATCTTCCTTCTTTGAGATATAAGTAGTATATGGTGGAGGAATGAGATGAAAAACCTCTAATTGATAAGAGAGATGGTCACTTGAGATCTTTGATGATCATTTCATGGTTTAATACTTGTGATAAAACTTAATGTAGAGGATGATTAATGAGTTCAATAATATCTGACATGGTAGCGGTATTATGGCCTAATATGAGGGTTGATTTTTAGATAGGGTTTAGTATGTCTACCATATTTAGGATGAGAATATTTAGGTGAGCATGCTTATCATGGATTTTAATGCAAATACAATTTGGGTTTTTTCCTTTTCTCTCCTTAGACCTTAGAGGTAGTTGTGGAAAATGCATATTTAGTAGAGGAAAATTAAGGCAAGACTCAAGAGGGTAAAGAGTGACTATGAGGAAAGTTGAAGTCCCTTTAGGATTCTAGGTCAAGAAGCACCCAACCTCCATAGAGATGTGGTTTCTAAAATTATTGGTTTACCCATAGACTCCACAAAATTCACAAAACCACCCAAATTAATAGATATAAAAACATCATCACCTCATTCTAAAAGATTCACAAAGAGATGAAGGTTATGATCATAAAGGCCTAAATAAGAAAAAAGAAGCTGAATAGATAATATACTAGCTTGAGATAGACTCAATAATCCACATGACTAGGGCCTACAAGTTTTATAGGATTAGGTTTTTAGAGGACTAGAGAAGCCTAAAAGAGCTAAAAATATATCTAAAGTTACTATTTTGTTTATGGGGACTTAAATAATTATGAATGTGACTACCCACTTATATTTTCTATGGTTAAGTGAAAAAATACATCTATTTCAGAGTAGAGTGTTAGAATGTGGGTTGTATTTACTATGTATATGTAATAATGGATAATTATTAGGTATAAAACTATTCCATGGTCATTGAGATCACATGTAAGATATAAGTTATTTTAGTATTGGTGTTATTTGACTCTGAAGCTTCAAATTCATTTATTTCACCCTCTTTAGTGGATTGATGTAGGATGGTGGCATATAGACAACCCAAATTTTGGGAGGTTGAGTTAGCCACTGAGGCCAAGATAGTGGTTGATTATTTAGTTATTGGGTTTGTCTTATACCTTGGTGTCTTAATGAGTCTCTCAACCTTTGCATCACACCCTTGGGTTTATATACGATTGTACTTGGTATATATTGACTCAAGACACATAGAGATTTGTTTTAACAAGGTTATTGAGTGATGTGATGATCTAGGGAGTGAGGAAGTCATTTTAAGAATTTAAAGACCCATCTCAGTTCATTTTATTTAATCAATGAAAGTTAGTGAAGTTCACACAAGGGATTCTAGATGTTCAAGATCACCATCAATGATAAATTAGAGGATGAGACCCCCAAGATGAAATTTAAAGATCATGATATTATTTAGGATATTTTTGATGTATTTACCATAGAGTTGACTAGATGACCCCCTTCATGGGAGATATATTTCTATATTTATCTTGTGACAAGGGTGAAACATATCTCTAGGGATCCATACAAGATGACCACACCTAATCTTTATGAGATCAAGATGAAACTAGAGGAGATTATTGAAAAGGGAATCATCCATGTTAATGTTTCAACATGGGGATAACCCATTATATTCATAAATGAGAAGGATAATTCTATTCATCTGTACATAGATTATAGATAGTTAAATAAGGTAATGATCAAGAATCATTACCCCTCCTAAGGATTGAATATATTTTTGAATAGATGAAAGGGTTAAAGTGTTATATGAAATTGATCTCAAGCTAGGACATCATCAGATGAGGATAGATAAAGAAGATGTTCATTAGACCACCTTCTAGGCTTGATATAGATATTATGAGTTCATAGTGGTATTGTTTAGATTAACAATTCCCCTATAGTATTCATGAGTCCCATGAATAGTGTTTTTCAAGACATTATTTGATAGATATGTGTTGGTCCTCTTCGATGACATATTATTTTATTTAAATAACGATGAAAAACATTGGGAGAATTTTCATAAGGTTTTATAGGTTATATGAGAGAAAACCTTATATGAAAGCTTGAACAAGTGTGCCTTATTTTAGATAGAGATATAATACCTTGATTAAATCATTTTTGGTGAGGGGATTTATATAGACCTCTCAAAAATTTGAGCTATCATAAAGAGGCCAACAACTAATAATGTGACATAAGTGTGAAAATTTATGGGTTTAATAAGGTATTACCATTGATGTATTGAGGACTTATCTCATATAGTGTATCCCATTATTTATAAACACCAAAAATGGAATAAATTTGTTTGGTCAAATCAACGTAAGCATTCCTTTTAGAAATTAAAATTGCATCTAACTAGTGCACCAAATTTAATAGTACCTAATCCATAGGGTGATTTATTGGTATGCATAGATGCTTCTTAATTTGGCTTGGGAGTAGTTATTATATAATATAATTTAGTGATACCTTTCAAGTCATAAAATCTCAAGGATTATGAGTTAAGTATAAAACTATTAACCTTGATTTGGTAGTAGTGGTTCATGCAATTTTAAGATGGTGAAGTTTCCTCCTGGTAGATAGTTTGTGTTAAATATATATCACCTAAGTTTGAAACACATTTTCACTCAACTATCACAAACCTAAAAAACCATCTTAAAAAAAAATTGGATTTCTAGGGTTGTGAGCTCTAAATTCCAATGATCATCCTTGTGTACCAAAGGCATTGCCAACAATTATGGTAATCATTAATATTGTCCTATTAGCTATGGTGCTCAAGTAGAATCTATCAAGGCTACATATAATACGTGGTTGACATTCACATGATAAAATTTAGAAGCATATGCCTTGATGAATAATAAAATAGAAACAACAATAGATTTTTCACACTTGATGTAGTCTAAAATGATTACAAATGATAACAAATAATCAATATTAAACAATTACATTCATAAACATTGACTTGTTTACATAAGGGTAGTTAAAGTATTACTATCCTTTCTCTAAAAGAGGATTTGACACTAGTTGTTCATCCCAAAACATCACATTTGGATTAAAAAGAACAAGAACATAATCATAACTTCCTATGCTCTAAACCATAAAAACCATATCAATTAATTAAATGTTCTTATTAAACATATAAAAGGAATGCACAATAAAATATTAAAGATTCATGTTATAGTTTATGAAATAAGTCATAATTATAAGCAATAATAATACCCTATTTTCATCAAGATCATACTAGATTTTATTTTAATGTAATCTAAGTTATGGACAAGTTTTCACTTTTCCATACTCTACAATATGCAATCAATAAAATATGTTAAAAAGGTTTCCACTTCATATAATATAACTTAAAATTCACTCAGCCTCAAAGGAGAGGGTTATTAATCTTCCATTATTGATCTTAATGCAACAAAATTAAAAGACTTGATAGGAGGTCCAATACATGAAACACATATTTATTCTTATACAAATCCACTTTTTGATAACTTTATTTAATAATAGTCTCATGGTTAAGCTCATTGATCTCAACATGTTGCAATCCAATTATCATCCACCGATCATTGACCACCCTATTTAATATTAATTATTACATGTAAAATTTTTAGATCAATAAACCCCTTTTTATTTTTGTTTGAAACTACTTATATGCATTTTCACTATTCATTAACATATGCTGTGGATTAAAAGATTATAGCATAATCATGTTATTACCAACCATAAAATAAAAATCTAACCTTAAATAATCATTAACATGCCAAAGGTATTTACATACCTAATAACCACAGTAAAATAATGCTAAAACCACTAATTATGAAAATCTACTTCAAATAAATTAAAACATTTATTTAAGGTTATTGCCTCTCAAATTAAAACATAACACAACATAAATGAATCAAATTCAAATTTTATTTTGACTAATAATTTTTATTATATGTTCAGTCAAATTCAAAATGAATTTCATAAATTTAGAAATGTCAAGACAACTCAATGATGATTGAACCAACACAACCACTTTGGATTTATTCATGCATAAGTCAAAATATGATAATATAAAAATAATGAACCTACAACCACAAGGACAATCTAAAACCAATATTATTAATTGAATTATATCTACAACCATCTTTGGATTAAGATAAAAATGATAAAAAGTTGATAAAAACCATCACAATATAATCATAACATTAATTTACACAAAAACCTTTAATCAAAATAGTTGACTCAAATATTTCTTGAAACCCGGTTGTTCTATAAAGCCAATCCAGAATTGAAGGCATTCAAAAATAATATAGT
Source organism: Torreya grandis (assembly GCA_037957365.1). NCBI lineage: Eukaryota > Viridiplantae > Streptophyta > Pinopsida > Cupressales > Taxaceae > Torreya > Torreya grandis. The sequence goes on from JARHVA010004475.1 coordinate 639,640, forward strand.
CACCTCACTAAATTAAAAATTATAACTATCGACTATTTTGACTTTAATTCAAAATAAGTCAACCCATTATAGTTTTAAATTTTTTATAGGCATCTATTAGGGTCTTATATGGTGTGTCATGGTCTTAAAAATATCATTTAATGTATCACTAACTTTGTCATGGTCACCTTTTAGTCCTTTATGTTTTATGTCATCTTAGGGGTCATATTTGAAAGTTTGTATGGTTTTAATAAGTATACAAAGGTGTAAAAGTGTTTATTAATGCCCTTAATGTTAAATCCTTGTTAGATATGTCAATAATAGCTGAAAACTTGTAGGTACTACATTGAAATCAATAAAAAATCTGGAAAAGAGGAAGTTTTGGCAGTTGTACGACTTCTACAAGAGTGTGGAAAATGTGGTAGGATTATAAAGTGACTCTTAAACTCCCATAAACTCATTATAACGTTTGGTTATCTTTGAAACACTTGAAAATGGCCAAAAACCATTTTGTTCTTCCATCACTCCACTAGGTAGGTAGAAATGACCAACTAGTTTTGGTCTAGTATGGATAATAGGGGTTGATTCAAGAAAAATACACTTGGTGGTAGATAGTAATATTAGTCTACTTAAATTTAATGGAAGGAGTTCAAGGATTTATTATTTACACTCTATGAACTATTGTTTAGAAGTTTACTACCTTTATCTATATGCTTATCCCCATAACGTATAGGTTTCCTCTTAGTTTGCATTGGTATGTACAAACCAGGTGTTAAAAGTGTTCCTATAAGATGTGGATATCATTATCTCATGGTTTATAGTCATTTTTCATGAGTAAAGGTGAGATAAAATCATGAAGCATCTCATGTTTCTAGTGAAAGACATTTTCATAGTTTACAGATAAGATTTCCTTAGTAATGGAGTTTCCCTTCCTATTTTAGATTTAAAATAAAATTTGGTGTGGTTTTACACCTATCAAAACATTATTATCAATATTTCACCAGGATTTTTTTTTCTTAAGTGTATCTCTTGAGGGAGTGAGAAGTCAAGAAGGGTACACACAGTCAATTTCCTATAGTCATCCACAAATAGGTAGGTCATAGAGTAACCCTACATAGTTATGAGGATTAAATATAGAGGTTTTAAAAGTGGAGATAGGTATTATAAGGTGAAGATGACATGTTTGAGCTATCTAATGAGGATTTGAGTTTGGGTGAGACAACATATTCTTTCATATTCAAATTTTTGCCCTTTGTTTTGCATATGCACCTATAAGAAGCTTATACAAAGGTCTATGAGCTTGAAATGAAAGTGTTTGAATTTTGTTTGAGGGATTAATTAGGTATAATAAAATGGAGAGAACCATAACATAAATGGTGGAACTAAAAGGCAAAAAATTAACTTGCATCTTAGACCTCAGTTTGATAGAGTTGTATATTGGGACAGATTACCTTAATTCCTCCAAAATAGAGCCTTGCCCATACTTGGTGCTATCATATAATAGTGTGACATGAGGCATATATATATTTGAATGATTAAATATTGTATCCCAGTAATAGGGGAAATAAATTGTAAAATAAGGTGTTTTTTTGTCAAAGGAGTATGATGTTAGAAGGCTCCCAATTCAAATAATATTTTACTGTAGGATTTTAGTATTAGCTACAACACTTTGAAGTTTAAGTGATCCTATAAGGAAAAAATGATAGGTAATGGAATTACTTCAAGAAACATGATATTAAGTGAGTGAAATGTGATAATACCCATATAAATAATATAGAATGGGTTGATATTCAATATTTTATTTAGATCATCACCTATAGGTCCCCTTTTGAGTCACAAAGTGACAACTACAACTTGACTATAGTAGGATATTTAATGTGAAACATGACTATTTAGGTGTTGGAAAGTCCTAGAGTATAGTATGGGTATATGAAATGGACATAATGAATTATATTTCTAGGGATAAAACATAAAATCACCACCTATAGAGTTCTCTTTATTCTCAAAAGGGATACCTATAGTTTGATTATAGGCACCTATGAAATGATGATGAATGAGAGGTGAATGACCCTGTAGACATAGATATTTTACCATGAACATATAGAATGAGTAAAAATAATAATAGGAGATATTTTTATACCATTGAAAGACACTTACAGACATATACTCTTTCTAAGTGAACAATACAGTCAACATAGTACATAGTTTGCCAATTAGGTCTGGGTAGTAGAGGGTTAACAGAGGATGGGGTATAAAACATGTTTGAAATAATATTTAAAATAATGATGACCAACTTAAAATTGTTTCCATAAAAAGTAAATATATCATGGAGGGTTCTAACATACAACTTGCAGTCAATACACCAACCTTGCACACAATCAATGTTACAAAAGTCTACCTTGGATTTTATGAAATTTGGGGATGATAAGAGGATGAAATATAATTGAAATACTATATAGAGGATTTACATGAAAATATTTATCCTATAATACCATTTATTTAATTGAGAAGATAAGGGACGTGCCCTCTATTCTATCTTAGACAGAGGGCTTTCCCAATCATTTTAGACTACAGAGAAGAAGTGTGAAAGGTAAGAGGAAGATGCATAGAGGACTAGAACATTAAAATAAAGGTGTGTAGGGTTATATTGAACATGAAACAACATGAGGTGGAATATAATCTCTAAAAGGTCATGTAGAGAATATTTTAGGTCCTAAATGTAGTCTAGGCCTACTATGCCTAGACTAGGCCTAAAGGCCAATTGGAGGGCTAATCTCATTTATAGAAATAAGTGAACCTTATAATAATATTTATAAATTTAAGATGGAGTTATAATATTGTTTTAATATTTTTTTCTACTAAGGAAATTACAAAAAAATATTTTGGACTAAAAGGCACATTAAACCTATCTAGAATGCACTCCCTAACTTGAGAGGCCATCTTTAAAAGCTCACACTAGTATGAATGCTTAAAATTTAGAATTGAGGAGATAGGAGATGTTGAGAAAGGTACCTAACATGATTCAAGTGGAGTTTTTTTGAGTATTTAATGTCAATATTGTATGAACAATCATTAAGATCCAAAATTACTTAAAACCCTCCAAAACCCTTGCTCATCACCTGATGCAAAAGATAAAGAAGAAGATTCATCTATATGGGATAGTTTGGTTAGGAAAGTGTTTTTTAATTATAGAGAAATATCTTAGGCTCCTTCCCATCACATTGGATATTACCTTATTTGTATTAAAAAAGTGTAAAATATTCTTTCTTGATAGATTATATGTGTTTGATAGGTTAAGAGGATTCTTGAAGGATGAGGATCACTTTGGGAGATAAATTAGGATGTAATATAACTTCTCATGTTAATATATTACTTTAGATAAACACACATGTACCTATAAAATCACCTTCATTTTAGATAGTTTGTGGAAGATAATGAGAATGGGCAGTGATCACTAAGTGAGGGTAATAAGTCTAATTGGGAGGATTTTTAAGGTCTAAATGATGGATTTGAAGACAAGAGAAATATTGACAAGTTTCATGGCACCACCTACATGTATTTTTTTTGAAAATTGAAGGACATTTAAATGATAAGTGTAAAGGATGAGTGAAAGAAGGATAATGATGACTATAGGTAGTAAGAACACTTGTCTAGAAGAATACTAATGATTAAGAACAAATATAATTAATGTTGGAGCTTGATATTAACCCCCCCATAATATTTCACATGTGTAAAGTCTTCTTAGTCTACTTTGGAGTGCTCAAGAAAGGCCAAATGATGAAGGAATTTTCCAAGAAGCTAGTTAAATGGTCTTACACCAATTTTGATGAGTTTTCATGCTTTGGAGGGACATTTGTCCAAATATAAATTTCATGGTATATTTAATAATATACCACTCTATAACTAGCTTATTCTCATGCCTTGAAAAGTGGTATTATGACCCTTTATCTCCACTCCTCTCTCTCCTCTCACACATTCTATAAGTACTGGCCATTTTGGCTCTTGTTTTCTAATTCCACACCTAGTATGGAGAAGTCCTAATGGTTTGATGTTATACTTTGAGTTTTAATAATACATGAAATATTGTTTTTAATTCATAAATATATTGTCTAAGTGTGTGAAGGGATGTATGGTGAGGTCTAGTGATAAGCTTCTATCCTTACTTCTCTTTATCTCTTCATGTTTGGTATAAGAAGTTCTCATTCTAATAGGTCATATGTAATGTAACTAGTGTGTTTGTATCTCTTAAAGTGAAAAATTTATCTTAGAGTTTTTAATCTAAACTCTGGTCCACTTACCTTGAGTAATCTCATGCATATCCCCTCCATGTTAAGATTTGGAGCTAAAAGCTTCACTGATGAGCCAGATTGAGGTTGTTAAGTTTACACAGTAATTGACATCAGTTACACAGTCAATTGGCATCGGTAGTATCACCGACATCGATTAGGAATAGACACAGTATCGACTGACATCGGTTAGGGGTTGGCCAACATTGATCACCTGTAGACCGACACCAACAACTGTGCATTTGCATGTGTTTCTAGAATTAGATTTGTTCTAATTTTAGGAGAATAGTTGGTTTGCATGTAAAGACTAATTTTAGTCTTGAGTCTATTTTTCTAATTATTTTTTGCCTTGGATCCTATTTAAGAGACCCATGGGGTAGTATTGTAATTAAGAAAGAAAAAAGGGAATAACAACTCGGTTATTGAGTTGATTGAGAGAGAGAGAACTCTTGAGAGAGAAATACTATACACCCAAGAGGTATGGGAAGAGTGAGATTTTTTCATTATATTCTAGAAGAGTTTAATGCAAGATTGGTTGTTTCTTGTATCTCTTATTGTTTGCTATTTCTGATTTCTAATTACTTATTACTTCTGGTTCAATTCCATGTTTAGTTGTTTATAAAAAAGTAATCAATTGTACTCCAAGTTCCTAACAAGTGGTATCAGAGTGGGTTAGTGTTTCGTTGATTACAGGATTCACTCACAGGGGTTTCTGATTGAATGGGAGTAAAACAATGGTAGAAGATAGTAAACTAAGAATGGAGAAATTCAATGGCAAGAATTATCAATTATGGAGGATGTAGATTGAAGATTATTTGTATCAGAAGGATCTATACTTACCATTGGGTGGGGTTGCAAGCAAGCCCAAAGATATGGAAGATGAAGAATGGAATGTTCTTGATAGAAAGACTCTTAGAGCTATAAGGCTGAGCCTGGCAGCTTCTGTGTTTTCAAACTTATCATAGGCAAAGACAACGGTAGAGCTAATGGATACTTTGGAAAATTTATATGAAAAACCCTCAGCTTCGAATAAGGTATATCTTATGAAGCAATTATTTAATTTGCAAATGCAGGAAGGTGGATCTGTATCTAGTCATCTTAATGATTTCCATGGAATTATAAATCAGTTAAATTCAGTCAAAATAGTTTTTGATGATGAAATTAAGGCTCTCTTATTCTTATGCTCTTTACTTGAAAGCTGGGATAGCTTGGTAATGGTAGTTAGTAATATTGCATCTGCTTCAAATATCTTGAAAGTTGATGATGTTGTTAGTGTAATATTGAATGAAGAAATTTGCAAGAAAAGCATAGGGGAAACATCAGGTAATGCTTTAAGTATTGAAAGCAAGGGAATGCAATGAGAGAAGGGAAAGTAAGGGAAATCAAGGTCAAAGATGGGAAGAAGATCCAAATCCAGAAATGGAAGAATAACCTACTAGAATTGTGGAAAGAAAGGGCATGCAAAGAAAGATTGTTGGTTGAAGGATAACAAAGAAAATCAGCATGAAGGTGATAAATAAGCAAAAGTTACAGGGATTGTTGCACAAGATGCTCTTATATTTTCTTTGGATAATAAAATAGAATCTTGGGTTTTAGATTCTGGTGCCTCTTTCCATGTAACCCCAAATAGATAATTTTTCAATGATTATGTCCATGGATATTTGGAAAAAGTTTATTTAGGGGATGATGAGCCTTGTCAAATTTTTGGCAAAAGAAAAGTGTAGCTGAAATTGCAGAATGGCAACACATGGGTGTTGAAGGATGTCATGCATGTACCCATCCTGAAGAGGAATCTGATTTTTGTAGGAAAGTTGAGTGATGAGGGTTGCATAGTAAATCTCATAGCTAAATCTTGGAAAGTTTCCAAGGGTGCACTTGTATTAGCTAGAGGTAAGAGAGTAGGTACACTTTATCTATCTACTTGTATTAATGATTATTCTCCTTTTGTTTTATCTACTTCAGATGTAGATGCAAAGTTGTGGCACTACAGGCTTGGTCACATGAGTGAGAAGGGAATGGATATTCTTAAGTCAAAAGGTAAGCTTTCAAATTTGAAAAGCATAGATCTAGATTTTTGTGAGCATTGTATTTTTGGGAAATAGAATAAAGTGAGGTTTCTCAAAACTGGGTCAACAAAGAAGAAGCATAAGTTGGAGCTTGTTCACATAGACATGTGGGGACCAGCTTAGGTAGCTTCTATTGGAGGATCACGGTATTATGTTTCTTTCATTGATGATGCTACAAGAAAGCTATGGGTTTATTGCATAAAGAGGAAATCTGATATTTTTGACACATTTAAGAAATAAAAAGATTTGGTTGAGAATGAAATAGGTTTGAGATTGAAGTGCCTTAGATCTAACAATGGTGGTGAGTACTGCAGCAATAAATTCAATAGTTACTATTTTATGAGTGGAATACACAGGGAAAGGATGGTTCTAAGGACACCTTAGCAAAATGGAGTTACTGAAAGGATGAATAGAACAATAATGGAGCATGCACGGAGTATGAGGTTGCATGCTAGTTTGCCCTTACAGTTTTGGGCAGAAGCTATAGATAATGTAGTTTACCTGATTAATAGAGGACCTTCTACTGCACTGGATGGTGGAATTCTAGAAGAGGCATGGACAGGTAAAAAGGTAGATCTTTCATTTCTCAAAGTTTTTGGTTTTGAAGCTTTTATGCACGTTGATAAAGAAAATAGAAAGAAGCTGGCTGCTAAATCTATGCGGTGCACTTTCATTGGTTATGGTTTTGGAGATTTTGGATTCCAATTATGGAATTTAGAAACTAAAAAATTATTAGAAGTTGGGATGTAGTTTTTAATGAGAAGGTGATGTACAGTGATCAGCTCAAGAGGTTGAATAATTTTGAGCAGGACAATCTTGATTTGGAAAAGGTTATGATCCAAAATGAGCTCGCGGGTAAAAATCATCACTCACAAGAAAACACAAAAATTGACATTGATTAGGTGGAAATTGACATCGGTCAGGCAGAGACCAACGTCAGTCAAGAAACCGACATCAGTGACTAGGAGGAATCGATGTCGATCAGGTGCAGACTGACATCGGCCAGAGATGACCAAGATCGATCACTAAAAAAAGAAATTTGGGTGGACAATAAGCTGTCAATGAGTCTCAAATGCCCATAAGGAGGTCTAAAAGGGTAAGTAAACCTCCAATTCATTATTCCCCTTCTTTATACTACTTGTTTCTCACTAATGGTGGAGAACCAAAAAGTTTTGATGAGGCAATATAGGTAGAATCTAGGAAATAGTGGGAGCATGGCATGAATGAGGAAATTGATTCCTTGGAAAAGAACCATACGTGGGATTTGGTTGAGTTGCCAGCTAGAAAGAAAACATTAAACAAAAGATGGGTTTACAGGTTAAATGAAGGAGAGAATGGACAAATGAGACATAAGGCCAAGTTGGTAGTAAAGGGATTTGCACAGAAACTAGGTATTGATTTTGGTTATATTTTTTCTCCTGTAGTAAAGATGACTTTTATTCGGACTGTATTGTCTTTAGTTGCTATTGAAGATTTGCACCTTGAGCAACTTGATGTTAAGAAAACATTTCTTCATGAAGATTTGGATGAAGAGATATATGGATCAGTCAGAAGGTTTTGAGGTCAAAGGCAAGGAGAAACTTGTGTGCAGGTTGAAGAAAAGCTTGTATGGTCTTAAGCAAGCTCTAAGACAATGGTATTTGAGGTTTGTCAGGTTTATGATAGAGCATGGCTTTAGTAAATGTCAATCTGACCATTGTGTTTATTTTAATAGATTAGATAATGGTAATTATATTATCCTATTACTTTATGTAGATGATATGCTTGTTGCAAGTTCACACATACAGGAAATTACTGAGCTTAAATTAAAATTAGCTCACACATTTGCTATGAAGGATTTAGGAGCAGCAAAGAAAATCCTTGGCATGAGTATTAAGAGAGACAAGAAAAATCATAATTTGATTTTGTCTCAAGAGGATTATGTGAATAATGTGTTGGAAAGGTTCAATATGTAGGATGCAAAACCAGTAAGCACACCTATGGCTAGACACTTCAAGTTGAGAAAAGAACAGTGTCCTAAATCACATGATGAGGTTGAGTACAAGAGTAGAGTTCCATATGCTTCAGCAGTTGGGAGCTTGATGTATGCAATGGTATGTACTAGACTAGATATTGCCCAAGCAGTGGGAGTTATCAGCAGGTTTATGGCCAATCTAGGAAAGGAGCACTAGAAAATAGTTCAGTGGATTCTCAGATATCTAAGAGGGACCAACAGTAGACATTTATGCTATGGGGGGTCAAACACTTCTCTACATGGCTATGTAGATTCGAATATGGCAGGTGATTTGGATGGCAGGAGAAGCACCATAGGATATGTGTTCACTGTTGGTGGAATGACGGTTAGCTAGATTTCAATGTTGCAAAAGGTTGTTGCCTTGTCTACTATAGAGGCAAAATACATTGTAATCACAGAGGTTAACAAGGAAATGATTTGGATGACTCAGTTCATGGAAGAGTTGGGAAAGGAGCAAGAGAGTTGTAGATTGTATAGTGATAGTCAAAGTGCAATTCATTTGGCAAAGAATTTAGCCTTTCATTCAAGAACCAAACATATACAGCTTAGGTACCACTTCATTAGATAGGTATTGGAGGATGGTCAGTTGAAGCTAGAAAAGATCCATATAGATAAGAACCCTGTTGATATGTTAACAAAGCTGGTAACAAAGGAGAAGTTGAATCTTCATTCAACTTTTGTTGATCTTAAGGATTGAACTTGAAGATGGAAAAACAAGCTAGAGGATGTTTTTGTATAGGTACAGGTGTATCTGTTTATCTCCAAGTGGGAGATTGTTAAGTTGTGAAGCTAAAAGCTTCACTGATGAGCTAGATTGAGTTTTTTGAGTTTACATAGTAATTGACATCAGTTACACAGTCGACCAGCATCGGCAGTATCACCGACATTGGTCAGGAATAGACACAGGGTCGGCTGACATCGGTCACTTGTAGACTGACACCGACAACTATGTGTTTTCATGAATTTCTAGAATTAGATTCGTTCTACTTTTAGGAGAATAGTTGGTTTTCATGTAAAGACTAATTTTAGTCTTGAGTCTATTTTTCTAATTATTGTTTGCCTTGGATCCTATTTAAGAGACCCATGGGGCAGTATTGTAATTAAAAAAGAAAAAAGGGAATAATAACTCAGTTATTGAGTTGATTGTTATTGATTGAGAGAGAGAGAGAGAACTCTTGAGAGAGAAATACTATACACCCAAGAGGTGTGGGAAGAGTGAGATTTCTTCATTGTATTCTAGAAGAGTTTAATGCAAAATTGGTTGTTTCTTGTATCTCCTATTATTTGTTGTTTCTGATTTCTAGTTACTTATTACTTCTGGTTCAATTCCATGTTTAGTTGCTTATACAAAAGTAATCAATTGTACTCCAAGTTCCTAACACTCCATATTGAAATACTAATGTCAGAATCTTCTAAGACTTTGAAGCTAGTGTTGTAGGTCTTGTCTCTTAGTGAAAGAGTATGATATCATAGTGGAGATATTGATGGTGTATCACCCCATTATAATAATTTAATTTCATGAATATTTATACCTCTTTTCACACAAGTAATCAATTAGTGTAGGTGATTATTACTTAAATGTCAATCTAGGGAGCTAGCCCATAAACCTAGAGGTTTACCTTTACTATAGGCAACCCATAGGCGTAGAGGTATTCCAATGTTGCCCAAATATTAGAGTAGGATTTAGAAAACTCCTATAGGGTGAAATATTTGGTGAAAATAATTTTGGCATGCCTAGTGGGACCAAGGTCTAAGAGAGAGGAAATATTTTTGGTGTGTCTTTCCTCTAATCAACTTTTGGAATCAAGTAAGATATCACCAATGGAAACTCTGAATGAAATATTCTAGTTGTAAGTATCCCAAGTAGCTATTTTTGAAGGTTTTGATTAGTTATTGTATTTATTTTGACCCATGAGATTGATATGGATGGATATGATGAGAAACCCTACTATTTACCTTCCTATCAACCTTTTTATGATCCATGTTATACCCCTCAATAACCCTATCAATTTTGATATTAGTCCTATGAGCCATGGTAACCCCATGGTCATCCTTTTCCTTCTCCATATGGACACCATATTGATGAAGAAACCTATGAGGAGGGATATCAATATGCCTATCTAGAAAAGCCTTCCTACTAATCTCAATATGACTCCTCCTAGCCTTACCTTGATATATATCCAACCTCAAGATGAATCTTATCAGTCTTGTCATGATAAATCAGATGATTCCATGGATTATAGATCAAGATATTAAAAGATAAAATATGAATTCCTAATCCTACAAATGGGATCTCATCACAATCCCCATTATTACATTCCTCCTCCTTCATCAACCTCATCTCATGTCAAATCATTATTGGCACTCATACCAAGTCTGCTAGATGGTGAAAAATGGATGGAAATAGGGGATGATGAGTTTTATGTACTTCCTAACCATCTCATGGAATGGTTAAGAGGTTTTGTTCAAGGGTGTATGGGAATGTGGGAAGTTTTTGAAGAATAAACTCATTGTGATATCAAGGAGCAATTGTACTTGGAAAAAAGTGTTTCCAATTCTCAATAAATATATTAAGAATGTGGGAAGACCAAAATATTAAAAATGATATCATAGTTGTTGAAGAGCCTTAAAGAGGCTATGACCAAGGTTAAACCTTTGTTGAAGAAGGTGTCTTTCCTTTTAAACAACCCAACTTATCATTCCCCTATGAGCTCATTCAAGAAGTCCTTTTTCCCAAACCTATTCACAAGCCTTTCATCACCTCTCATACTCCATCTCTAGCCTATGAGACTATCCATCACCATCCCAGCTCATTCCTTTTTGAAAGGGAACCCATTTTGTGGGAAGAAAGAGAAGAGGAGAAATTTCAAGCCATAAATGATAAAAAGGATGCTTGAAGTGACTATGAAGAAGAAATCATCATAAGGATTCCCCTTAGTGAACATAAGTGTAATTCCATATTCTTGAGTGAAGAGAAAGATGTTTAAGTTCCTATTGTAGCTACACATAAGAAATTGGGTAAAAACATGAAGGGAAAGGTGTTTGAGAAAGATTCTATATCTAATCAATTAGTTGATTTCCATGATGGTGTTCTTTAAAGTAACAACCATGAAAAATAAGTTGAACTATGGAAAAATTTTCATGCCATAAATCAAGAGTTTTAACAACTAACTGAGTCAAATTCTTATCCTAAAAAAGTGTATACTTGATTATAAGTCTATTGATGATCCTAATGAGCATGAAGTTGAGTGTCTTATCAAGCATTAAGGAGGAGGTTTTGCTAATAATGAAGATGAACATCGAGTCATTGTTTAAGAATCTATAGTCATGAAAAAATCAAATGAGACCAAGGCTGAAGATGTTGTCCTTGAGGAGCACTCAACATCTCAACCTGAGATTGAACCATTTATAGATGCATTAGAGTATAAGGAAGACAATATTGATGACCTCATACATCAACAAAATCAAGATGATTAGCAACACAAAATGAATATTTTCCAATAACTTGAAGAATTTTTCCAAGTTAAGGGCCGAATACATACAAAGATAGAGCAAGAAGTTTCCATGGAGGATAATGATCAAGATTGGGTAGACTATGCAAAGATGTTAGATGAGCTTGAGAAAATCGTAGCTAAAAAGAAACCTAACCTTATTGAGAGTACCATGGAGGCCATGAGAACATGCTTTATTGAACCACCATTAAAGGTTGCAGTTGAGAAGTCTTATGAGAAGGTTGAGGTTGTTGAAATTCAAGAGGAGTTGACTTTCATAAGTGATCTAGTTGTAACTATTTCCATTGTATTGAACATCATGCCAAGGAGAATGACAAACACCATGAAAGAGTTAGAGATAAAAGTACCAAGGCCTAAGAGGTAACATGCATAATTCACTCATTAATTTAATGAATCATGAAGGGTTTCAATCTTCCCCTTTTATCTAGGAGGAAAAGTTTACTTTATGTTAGTTTGTGTATGAGCTATTTCTTTGAGTTTTTTGTGTGTCTTCCCTAAGTTCTCATGAAACACAAGTGTGTGTTTATTATATTCTCTTATCTTGTGAGTTTAGTTTCTCATTTTGTGTGTTTTTTGTTGTTGTTTGGTCTAGTTTCAAAGGAAATTGAGTGTCAAACTAGTGTATAGGTGACTCCATAACCCAATGGATAGGAATAAGCTACTGGTCATTGGCATAACAAGTATACCACCCCTAAGAAATCACTAAAAATGTTGACTATTTTCACTTCAAGTTAAAATAAGTCAACCAAATATAGTTTTAAAACTTGTGTATGGGTCTATTAAGGTCTTATATGGTGAGTCATGGTCATATCAATGTCATTTAATGTGTCACTAGCTTTGTCATGGTCACCTTTTAGTCCTTTATGTCTTATGTCATCCTAGGGGTCATAGTTGAGTCATTTATGAAGGTTTGCATAGTTTTACTAAGTAAAAAAATGTGTCCAAGTGTTTTTAAATGTCCTTAATGTCATATCCTCGTTAGATATGTTAGTATTAACTAAAAAATTGTAGGTATTACGTTGAAATCAAGAAAATAGTTAGAAACGAGGAAGTTTTGGTAGTTGTATAGATTCTAAAAGAGTGTGGCACATGTGGAAAGATTATATAGTGACTATTAAACTATCATAAACTCATTATCATGTTTTTTCAATTTTGAAACACTTGAAAATGGCCAAAAACCATTTTGTTCTTTTATTGCTCCACTAGGCAGGTATAAATGACCAATCAGTTTTGGTCTAGTAGGGATAGAAAGGGTTGATTTAGGAAAAATACATTTGGTGGTATATATTAATATTAGTCTACTTCCATTTCATGGAAGGATTTCAAATATTTATTGTTTATGCTCTATGAACCATTATTTATAAGTCTACTACCCTTTTTTACATGCTTGTCCCCACACCCTATTGGTTTCCTCTTAGTTTGCATTGGTCCATACAAACCAGGTGTTGAAAGTGTTCCTATAAGATGTGGATATTATTATCTCATGGTTTCTAGTAATTTTTAATGAGTAAAGGTAAGATAAAAACATGAACCATCTCATGTTGCTAGTGAAAGACATTATCATAGTCTGTAGATAAGGTTTCCTCAGTAATTAAGTCTCCATTTCTATTCTAGTTTTTAAATCAAAGTTGATGTGGTTTTTCAAATCTCAAAACATGATTATTAGTATTTATTAAGTATTTTTGGTCTCCAATGCATCTCATGAGGGAGTGAGAAGTCAAGAAAGGTACACACAGTTAGTTTCCTATAGTCATCCACTTATATGTAGGTCAAAGAGTAACCCTACATAGTCATGAGGATAAGATATAGAGGTTTTAAAAGTGGTGATAGGTTTATAAAGGTGAAAATTACATGTTTGAGATATCTAATGAGGATTTGAGTTTGGGTGAGACAACATATTCTTCCATATTCAAAGTTTTGCCCTGTGTCTTGCATAACACAAAGCTCATATAGAGGTTTGTGAGATTGAAATGCAAGTGTTTGAAGTTTGTTTGATGGGTTAATTAGGTATAATAATATTGAGAGAACCATAAAATAGATTGTGGAACTATGAGTCAACAAAAAAAATTGAATCTTAGACCTCAATTTGATAAAGTTGTATATTGGGAAAAATTACCTTAATTCCTCTAAAACATGGCCTTATCCATACTTGGTACTATCATATAATAGTGTGACATGAGGTATAGATATATTTGAATGCTTATATCTTATAGCTCAGTCATAGGGGTAATGACTTGAAAAATAAGGTGGTTATTTGGTCAAAGGAGTATGATGCTAGAAGGCTCCTAATTTAGGTAATATTTCACTATAGGATTTGAGTATTATCTACAACACTTTGAAGATCAAGTGATCCTATAAGGAAATAATGATAGGTAATGGCATGATTTTAAGATAAGTGATATTAAGTAATTGAAGGGTGATACTACCCCTCCAAATATAATCAAAATGATTGTTATTCAATATTTGATGTAGATCATCACCTATAGGTCCCATTTTGAGTCACAAAGTGATAACTATAGCTTGACTGTAGTATGATAGTGAATTTGAAACATGATTATTTAGGTGTTGAAAATTCCTAGAGTATGGTATGAGTATATTCAACTATGACATGGGGTTAATGTATTATATTTCTAGGGAAAAACCATAAAAACACCACCTACAGGGTTCTCTTTGCTCTCAAATGGGCTACTTATAGTCTGACTATAGGCACCTATGGAATGATGATGAGTGAGAGGTGAATGAACCTAAAGACATAAATATTTACCCATGAAATTAAGAATGAGTCCAAAGAGTATAAGGAGATATTGTATTAGGAGATACAAATTTCTACCATTGAAAGACACCTATAGGCATATACTCTTTTTGAGTGAACAATACAGTCAACACAATACATAGTTATCTAACTAGGTCTAGGAAATAGAGGCTTAACAGAGGATGGGGTGTTAGACATGTATTTAATAATTTTTAAAATGATGATTAAAAACTTCACGTGGTTCACATAATAAGGAAATAGAGCATGGATGGTTCTAACATATAATTTGTAGTCAATACACCAACTTTGCACACAGTCAGTGTTTCAAAAGTCTACCTTAGATTTTATGATGTGTGGGGATGCTACGAGTATGATCTAGACCTATAATATTATAAAAAGGAACCCCATGAATATATTTATCCTCTCTACAATTTATTTTATTTAGAAGATAGGGGAAGTGCTCTCTATTCTATCTCAGATAGAGGGCATTCCCAGCCATTTTAGATTGCATACAAGAAATGTGAAAGGTAAGAATAAGATGCATAGAGGCCTAGAACATTGCAATACATGTGTGCATTGTTGTATTGAACATGAAAAATAATAATGGGGGAATATAATCTATAATAAGGCATACAAATAATGTTTTAGGTCCTAAATATAGTTTAGGCCTACTAGGCCTAGACTAGGACTAAAGACTAATTGGAGGGATAATATCATTTATAGCACTAAGTGAACATTACAATATAATTGATCAATTTTAGAGGGAGTTATAAGATTTTTTTAAGCTTTTGGTTTATGTAATAAATCATTGTGAAAGTCATTTTGGACTAAAATGCACATTAGACCTATCTAGAATGTACTCCCAAGCTTGCAAGGCCATCTTTAGAAGATCACACTAGTACAAACACTTATCATGGTGACTTGAGGAGTTAGGATACATTGAGGAATTACCTAACATAATTCTAGTGGATTTTTTCTGAGGTTTCAATATCAATATTATATGAATAATCTTCAAGAGCCAACACTACTCAAAACCCTCAAAAACCCTTACTCATGACCCAATTGAAAGATAAGGAAGAACATACATCTAGATGGGATAGTTTGGTTAGGAAAGTGTTTTGGGATTATATATAACTCTCTCAAGATCCTTCCCATTAGATTGGTTATTACCCTATTTGTATGGACATGATACAAAATATTATTTATTAATATATTCTATGTGTTTTATAGGTTAAGAGAATTTTTTAAGGATGAGGATAACTTTGGGATATCAATTAGGACCTAATATAACTCCTCATGTTCATATGTTTCTTCAAACAAACACACAAGTACCTCTGCAAGCATCTTCACTTTAGATAGTCTATGAAAGATAATGAGAATGGAGAGTGATCACTAAGTGAGAAGGTGACAAGTCTAATTGGGAGGATTTTTAAGGTCTTCCTGATGGATTTTAAGGTAAGAGGACTCTTTATATGTGCCATATCACCCCATACATGGATTTGTTTGGAAAACTAAAGGTAACTTGAATGACAAGTGTGAGGGATGAGTGAAAGAAGGATAATTGTGATTCGAGGTAGTGAGAACACTTATCTAGAAGAATACTAGTGATTAAGAACACATATAATGCTCTTGGATATTTTTATTAACCCTCCATCAAGTTCACATGTGGAAACTCTTCCTAGTCTACTTTGGAATGCTCAAGAAAGGCCAAATGATGAAGGTAATTTCTAAGAAGGTAACCAAATGGTCCCAGGCTAGTTTTGAGGAGTTTTCATGATTTGGAGGGATATTTATCCAAAGAAACATTTCATGGCATATTTCATACTCTAACTATATGAAACATAACTAATTTTCATGCCTTGACAAGTAGCATTGTGACCCTTGAGCTCCACTCCTCTCTCTCCTCTCACACATTTTATAAGTACCAGCCATTTTGGCTCTTGTTTTCTAATTCCACACCTAGTATGGTGAATTCCTGATAGTTTGATGTTGTGATTTGACTTTGAATAATACATGAAATCTTGATTTGAGTTCATAAACATATTTTATAAGTGTGTGAAGTGATGTATGGTAAGGTCTAGTGGTAAGCTTCTATCCTTGCTTCTCTTGATCCTTTCATGTTTAGTGCAATAATTTCTCATTATAAAAGGTCATATGGAGTGTTTTTAGGGTGTTTGAATCCATTAAATTACACAAGTTCCCTTAGTGTCTACAATCTAACCTCTTGTCCACTTACCTAGAGTAGTTTCATGCATAGCACCTCTATATTAAAATACTAATTTTAAAATCTTCTATGACTTTGAAGCTAGTATTGTAGGTCTTATCTCTTAGTGCAAGAGTATGATATCATAGTGGAGATATTCATGGTATATCACCATCTTATAATAGTTTTATTTAATGCATATTTATACCTATTTTCACATAATAAATTAGTTAGTGTAGGTGATAATTACTTAAAGGTCAATCTAGGGAGCTAACCCTTAAACATAGAGGTCTACCTCTACTATAGGCAACCCACAGGCCTAAAGGTTTTCCAATGTTTCAAAAATCTTAGAGTAGGCTTGAAAAACCTCCTCTACAGTGAAATATTTGATGATAATAGTTTTGGCATGTTATATGGGACCAATGTCCAAGAGAGAGGAAATATTATTGGTGTGTCTTTCCTCTAATCATCTTTTGGAAGAAAGAAAGATAACACCAATGATGACTCCAAATAAGTCTTCTAGTTGTAAGCAATCTAGGTATCTATTGTTGAAAGTTTTGATCATTTATTGTATTAATTTTAACCCATGAGTTTGATATATATGGCTATGATGAGAACCCCTACTATGCACCTTCATATCAACCTTGTTATGATTCATGTTATACCCTTCAACATCCTTATAAAAGTTGATACAAGTCATATGAGCCATGGAAACCCCATGGTATTCCTTCTCCATATGGACATCATGTTGTTAAAGAAGTTTATGAATAAGTATATTAATAATACTATCAATAAGTGTCTTTCTACCAATCTAAATATGTCTCCTACTAGCCTTACCATGATACATATCAACCTAAAGATGAATCTTATTGATATTGTCATGAGGAAATAGATGATTCCATGAATTATAGATCAAGATATTACAAGACAAAATATGAATTTCCGGTCCTAAAAATGGGAGCTCATCACAATCCCCACTATTAAATTCCTCCTCCTCCATTAATCCCATCTCATGTTAAATCTTTGTTGGCACTCATACCAAGTCTTATAGATGGTGAAAAATGGATGGGAAAATGTGATGATGATTTTGATGTACTTCCTAACCATCTCATGGAATGGTTAAGAGGTTTTGTTTAAGGGTTTATGGGCATGTGGGAAGTTTTTGAAGAAGAAACTCATTATGACATCAAGGAGTAACTGTACTTGGAAAAAAGTGTTTCCAATGCTCAATAAATAAAATAATAATGTGGGAATCCAAAGAGATTAAAAATGAGCTTACATCTATTGAAGAGCCTCAAGGAGGCTATGACCAAGGTGAAACCTTTTTTAAATATGGTGTCTTTATTTTTAAATAATCCAACTTATCATTCCCCTATGAGCTCACTCAAGAAGTCCTTTTTCCCAAACCCATTCATAAGCCTTCCATCACATCTCATAATCCATGTCTGTCCCATGAGCCTATCCATCACTATCCAACCTCATCCCTTCTTGAAAGAGAACCCATTTTGTGGAAATCAAGTGAAGAGGAACAAGATCAAGTCATAGCTAATAAAAAAGATGATTCAAGTGACTATGAAGAAGAAATAATCATAGGGACTCCCCTTGGTGAACACAAGTGAAATTACATCTTATTAAGTGAAGATAAAGATATTGAAGGTCCTGTTATAGATATACATAATGAATTAGATCAAATCATGAAGGGAGAGGTGTTTGAGAAAGATTATATATCTGATCAGTTAATTAATTTCCATGATGAAGGAGTTATTAAAGGTAGCATTAATGAAAAAAAAGAAGACCTATGGCAAAAGTTTCATGCCATAAATTAGGTGTTTGAGTAGCTAAGTGAGTCAACTTCTTATCCTAAGAAGTGCATACTTGATTATAATTCTGATGATGATCCTAATGAGCATGAAGTTGAGTGTCTTATCAAGCATGAAGGAGGAGGTCTTGTTAATATTGAAGATGAAAATCACGTCACTATTTAAGAAGCTATAATCAAGAAATAATTAAATGAGACCAAGGAAAAAGATGTCCTTGAGGAGCACTCAAAATCTCAACTTGAGATTAAACCATTTGCATGTGTATTAGAGCAAAAGGAAGATAAGATTGATGACCTCATACCATAAGAGATCAGGATGATTAGCAATAAAAAATGAAGCTTTTCCAAGAACTTGAAGAAATTTTCCAAGTTGAGGGACAAGTACATAATAAGATAGAGAAAGAGGTTTCCATGGAGGATAATGATCAAGATTGAGTAGACTATGCAAAGATCCTAAATGAGCTTGAGGAACTTTTAGTTGAAAAGAATCCTAACCTTATTATGAGTATCATGGAGGCCAAGAGAATATACATTTTTGAACCACCATTGAAGGTTATAGTTGAGGAGTATTATGAGAAGGTTGAGTCTATTAAAATTCAAGATGAGTTTACTTTCATAAGTGATTTGGTTACAACTACTTCCATTGCATTGAACATCATGCTAAGGAGATTGAAAAACACCATGAAATATTTGGAGATACAAGTGCCAAGGCCTAAGAGGAAACATGCCTTCACTATTTAATTTCATGAAGCAAGAATGGTTTCAAGCTTCCCCTTTGATCTAAGAGGAAGAGTTTCCTTCAGGTTAGTTTGTGTTTGAGCTAGTTTGTTTAAATTTATTGTGTCTTCCATAAGTGCTCATGAAGCACAACTGTGTGTTTGTTGTCTTGTATTGTGAGTTTAGTTTCTCACTTTTTGTGTTGTTATCTATTGTTTGGTGTGGTTTCAAAGGTAATTAAGTGTTAAAATAGTGTATAGGTGACTCCATATCCCAATGGATAGTAATAGGCTACTGGTCATTGGCATATCAAGCATACCACTCCTAGGAAATCATAAGAATGTTGAATATTTTGAATTAAATTCAAAATAAGTCAACCCCATATAGTTTTAAAACTTGTATAAGGGTCTATTATGGTATTATATGGTGTGTCATGGTCCTGTCAATGTCATTTAATGTGTCACTAGTTTTGTCATGGTCACCTTTTAGTCCTTTATATCTTATGTCATCCTAGGGGTCATATTTAAGTCATTTATGAAGTTTTGTATGGGTTTAATAAGTAGACAAAGGTGTATAAGTGTTTCTCAACATCCTTTATGTTAGATCCTTATTAGATATGTTAGTCATAACTTGAAACTTATAGGTACTACATTGAAGTCAATAAAATAGTTGGAAAAGAGGAAGTTTTGGTAGTTGTATGACTTCTATAGGAGTGTGGTGTTGGAGGTTTGTAAATGATGTCTCCAAGGTGACCAAGGATGTTGATGAGGTATTATGTGTGATTAAATGATAATGAAAAAGTGTGATTTAGTGTTCTTGCTTAGTTGTTCAATGTTTAACTTGGATAGGTAGATGGTGGATGTTATTGATGGTGCTCTAATGTTTTAGGAACACTATGGGGTGTTATGAGTGTTTAGAGTGCTTATGAAAGTAAAATTAATTCATTAGAGTAGTCATATGAGTGTCTAGGTTCAAGTAGTAATCTTGGAAAACTAAGTTGAGTAAGTAATTTGATGATGTCATATTTCACACAGGTGAAGGTTTTAGGAATATATTGATACATGGATGAATTTCCCTATGAGAGGTGACCATGTAGTTCAAATTTAAGGACTATAAATTGAGCATATCAAAAGTTATAATCATGTAAAGTTGGCCACTCAAATATATTTCACTAAGTTTCTATACTTAGCCAAATGTACAAGAGGAGACCTAATGGTGAGCATTTAAAAGATCTAACAATAAGCATCTAATCTAATAGAAAAAATATAATGATGAGTATATGATCATATATATAGATATAAATGGCATAGATGAAGTCAATATTTCAAAATATTCTCAAAAGGCATGTGGGGCTGCTAAGTGGTGGAAGTTCATTAGAGACTGACTCTAGGGTACATAGAGGGCATGCAGGATTGCCAAGTGGCTTGATCTCAAAAGTGAGGATCTAAGATAAATAGTGAGAGATGAAAGGTAAATACCAAGATAATATTTAAAATATCTAGGGTGCATGTTTGATATATATTTTAGGGAGCATGAGATGAATACATGTGTCTATAAGGTTTGCATTACACAGTGACCATTAACATTTGAATTAGCAAAGGGAAAAGCTAATCTATAGTATTTTTCTTATATATTTTGATCTAAGATGAATTTTAAGGTAATTTAAAAATAAAATATGTATAGGAATTCAAGTAACATCTAAATACATTGGTTATAATGTTTGAATATCTATATAGTTAAATATATTGAGCTCCAAAGTTGACTATGTGTTTGACCATGTTTTGCAAGTAACCCAAGAAGGGTAATTGAAGATTTATTGATGGTATTTTGATGTTTAAAGATGATATAAATATTTAATAGTGTTATAAAATATAAAAATACCATATTTGTGGATTATAAAGGTTTGACCAATCCATATTTAGTTTGAACAAAGGCTTAAAAGTTGACTATGTTTATTGAATACACTGGCAGTTTGCATGACCATCTTGCAGAGGTAAGTTGAAGATGTTATAAGAAAATTTGAGGAATAAAATAAGTATGGATATGTTTTAAAAATATCAAAGGATTATAATAATGCAATGGTTTTCAATATATGCCCCTAATCAAATATTGATATTTAAAATAGCTCGACTGTATATGACCAGTCTAAGTAGTCATTTTGAGAGAGTTGATTTGAGTACTTAGAGCCTATGTTTTAGTGTCTAATGAAAATGGAAGTGTTAAAAAGGTCATCAAGGTTTTAAAAATGTGATATAATCATATTAATATGTGAAATATTTGGGTTTTTACTTCATAAGTTTGAGACTATGTTTTCTATGTGTGAAGGCCTAAAGAGTGAGGAGACCTAATTAGAAGGTTTAAATGTTGAATTGGTGTTCTAAGTGGCATGGAACCATGAGGGAGTTATTAAGAGTATATTGGAGATATGTTTGATGTGTTCAAAGCATTGATAGAAGTTGAATGTGGCGCAAGAGGTTTCAAGAGTAATGTGTGGATGTAAAAACCTAATTGTTTTGGATCTCATTAAGGCCTAATGGAAGATTTGAGTATTAAGGATTATGATAAAAATATTAAGTGGAGTTTTTCACACATTTAATTTTTATGAAGACTTATTTAAAATGTATAACAATTATTTAAAGCATCTTGGCCAACCAAGATGGGTTAAAGGAAGAAAGTGGTATAGGTACAAGGTATATTTGGGTTGTTTGTGAGGTTGAGCAAGTGTGTAGATGAGAAAAATATTTTTGAAGGTTGTGAGAGCCATGTAGATGTATTGAGAGGAATATTAGAGTTTGGATTTCATGTATGAACTTGTGGTCATAATTCTAAAGTTGAATTTACAGGTTTGATGCATGAGAACAAGTGAATGTCTGTAGATTAATTCAAAAGGTGGTTTTGGATGCCTTGCTTGTGTGTGAAGGTTTGAATGAGTGAAGAGGATTGAAGGTGGTTTTTTTTAGGGTTTATCCATCAGATTGAGAAGAAACTAGAGTTATTTATTTGTTCATTTCATAGATGTTGTGTTGGTGCTCAACATCTTAGGCAAGTTGGTGCTTGTCATCTTTAGGGGTTGGTGCTCTTTATGAAGTGGGTGCTTCACTAAATTCTCATGTTTTTGATAATATTATATGACAAGTATTACATGTGTTTTTATACTTGAGAGTGGGTTTTCTCCCCAAGAGGGTTTCCCACATAGATATTATGCTAACTTTCTTATCTTTCATGTTCATTATTATGAGTGGGTTATTTTCTTCTTGAGTACTTATGGTGTATGAATAAGGGTTTTAAATATTTAGATTTAATTTTTGAAATATATTGATTCATTTATTTAATCTCCCTCTCATTTATTGTACCTCTAATAATTGGTATCAAAGTAGGACCTTTTGTATAAGTTTAACCACTGCAAGGTAATCTTAGGTACAATGACAAGTTCTCAAGGTTTATCTATTAAGAAAGATACATTGTTAAATGGATCTAATTATGATTGATAGAGTAAAAGGATGAATACATACATCATTTCCTTAGGGTTTGACACTTGTAAATATTTTTTTGTATGGTTATTCTATTCCACCTACTCCTCCATCTAGTGCTACAGATAAGAAGTTAAGTGAGAACAATTCCAAAGTTATGAATGCTATCATTTGTAATCTTTTAAAGGCTGATTTCACCAAGGTAATCCATTGAAAGTATACCAAGGATATTTGGGATATATTTTAGCTCATATATGAAGGAGATTAAAAATTCAATTTGGCCAAATTACAAACCTACTGAAGGCAATTTGAAAGCCTCAAAATGAAGAAAGAGGATACTGTGGATTCCTATCTTCTAAGATTTGATGAGGTAGTGAAAATTATCAAAGGCATGGGAGAGGTAATTGAAGAAGGCACTATAGTGCAAAATGTATTAAGGTATCCCACTTTTAAAATTGATTCAAAAGTTTCTAATATAGAAGAAAGTCATGATCTCACCAAAATGAAGATGGATGAATTGCATGGAATTATTTTTGCAAATGGGATGAGAGTTAATGAGGACAAACCAAAAAATAAAGAAGAAACTTTCAATGTAGAAAATAAGCTAAATATGAATTTCCAAGGTAATAAGGTCAAGGATGATGAGATTTTTGATATTGATGATGATAAACTAATAGTTCTATTAACAATAAAACTAAAAATAGGGTTAGGCAAGTTTAAGGGTAAACTTCCCCTAAAATGTTTCAATTATGGAGAGATAGGTCACTTTGCCAACAAGTGTCCTCATAAGCATAAGGGAAATGATAATTAAGAACATGATAATGACAATAAAAAATTTAGGTCTGATAAGAGCAAGAATAGTTTCAAAAGGTATAATGGCCAAAAGAATTTTTACAATGAAAAGAGGAGTCTTTACACCAAGGGATATTACAACTCATTTGATGAGAATGATCATGAAGATGAATCTCTTTTCATGGATGAATAAGGTATCTACTCATATCAATAAGAATCTACATGGTTTGGAGGTAATTTAGGTGATACAGATGATGAAGAAGATAAGGTAAACTATGAGACTTGGTTGATGAATGACCTTGAAGATCTGAAGATCGAGAAGAAACCTAAGAAGTTGAAGTCTCAAATAAAGGAATATGAGGTGTAATTTAGTGTGTTTGAAGAAATAATAAATGAATAATTCAAAGAGTATAAAAATTTAGTCAAGATTCTTAATGATTAGTTAGAGACTGTGATTGAAAAATTGAAGGCCAAAGAAG
Organism: Torreya grandis; assembly: GCA_037957365.1. Lineage (NCBI taxonomy): Eukaryota > Viridiplantae > Streptophyta > Pinopsida > Cupressales > Taxaceae > Torreya > Torreya grandis. The sequence continues at coordinate 663,729 of JARHVA010004475.1, forward strand.
TTGAATGTTTAAGGTATGTAATTGAGATTAGTTATTTAAGAGATGATTTGAAAAAGACTTCAAGTCAAGTTAGGTAATTTTTGAAGTTTGAAAATGGATCAATTGATCTAGATAACATTATGAGTAGTCAAAAATATGCAAGTGATATAACTGCTCTTGGATACATAGAAGAACAAAAGAATACTAGTCATGATGACTTGAAGACTTTTGTGAACAAGAACAATCAGAATTTGAAGATCAACAATTAGTTAAGAAATGAAGTTTACAATAAAATTAAGACAAATCAAATTAGTCAACCAAATGCAATGAGGTATGCAAAATTTAATGGTTATTTTTACACTTTTAATTAATTCAAACATAATAATAGAGAGTGTAGAAGACATTCTAGGAATGAATTTGCTTGGAACTATGAATGGAATAATAAATCAAGTGCTATGAGTCAAATTAAGTGATATAGTTGTCATGACATAGGACACATTACAATAGTTTTTCCTAATAAGGTACAACAAGCTGAGTTTCCATCAAGAAGAGTGGTTTGCTACAATTATATAGGAATTGATCACTTGCTAAGTTATGAAAACAAAGGACATCAAGTCAGAATAAGTCATTTTAGGCTCCTAGAGTGCAAAGTAGAAAGTAAGTTAAAATATGGAAACAAAAAGTGGAAAGTATGTGCCATGATCAATCTACATGTCTACGTGGACTATTTGCCATGGGAGAAGATGATACATAGGTTGAATAATGCTAAGGGTACTCATTATCTACTCATGTTAAGAATAAAGAGATACAACTCACTAAAGATACCAAGGTAGTTAAAACTTATCCTAAGGTATCTATAAACTTAAGTAAATAAATTGATGTTGTTGAGAAAGCTTCCTATAAATAATATTAGTTGACAATGTCAAGTGTTGATGCTTTGAAATGTGAGACTAATACTTCAATTGAAAAGGTATGACAAGAATATTTATTTTTTCCATGTATTATAAATACTATCCTAGAAGAAAAGGAAAGTGATAAAGAAGATAAACAAGTTGATTCAGTCAATTAGAAGAAGAATAAGAAGAATTATTAGTTCAAGTTACCCAAAAAGGAGAAAGAATATAAGGAGTTATGAGCAACTCTTAGTTTCACAATGTTCCAATACATTATGGGTTAGGGTTGTCTCTCTAAGATTCAAGGAGACACTTATCAACAAAAGGAAGCATAGTGGATGCTAGTTGATTTTTTGATTGATGTTGTAGGACAAGAAAGGTCATGATAAGATGTGTTGGCTTACGATGAAAGGAAATGAAGAAGTTTAGTGATTTGAAGGATGATATAGTTAGTCAAATGGTGAAGAATGAAGTTATGTGTGCAAGGTCTATAGGTAGGGAATAGAGGTCTCTAGGTGTTTAATCAAGGATGTGTTCTAAAGATGAGATAGCTCCATAAGATTTCTTTGAAAAGGTTTTAAACCATGATGGATTATAGAAGATATATTAGTGGTTTCATAAGGATATTGACTAAGTATGGATAATGTTGAAGATTTTCTGGTAGATCTAGTTCATTAAGAAGTATTTTTGAAGATATCATGATCTAGGTGGAGCATGGAGTTAGGGGGGATAACTTAGTTTGAAAGGCTTGGAGAGATGTACATGATGTGAGGGGGAGCATATGTAAGATGCATAAGTCATGGCAGAGATATGAATGTAAATAATATAGTTTTGATTTCAATCATATTTGTATGATGACTTGATTAAACCAAGTCATGTGTTTTTGAAAAATATATTGAATACTCATGAATAAACAAAGGGGGAGCTTTGTAAATGGTCAAGTCCTAGGATCAAAGGATTGTGTAGTAGAATTTGAGAGAAAAGGTATGGAGGTAATTATGTTTATTCATCATTATTGGAAATGGTTTGAAGATGATAAAAAGGGTTCCTAAGCTCATGTGACTTATGGGGAGTCCCTCTTAATGTTTTTCAAGGTAATTTCATGTAATTTTTGATGTTCATGTATGTTTTGTCTTTATAGAAGCCATGTATGATCAAAGAAGAGTGTAGTCATGGAGCATGTTTGAGAAGCTCAAGGTAAAAAGAGGTATGCACAATATTAGGGGTATAATATATCATATCTCATAGGTGGTCCTTTCATATTATTGGTCCTTGAAATCTTTTCATGTCTACAAGATTAGAAGTTGAGCCCACTTTGTCATTGTGTCAAAAGGGGGAAAATGCTTGAAGAGAGAGATAGAGTCTGAGAATAAGATTTGTATTCATGTTTAAAATCAATGAAAAAGAGGGATATTTTTTTAGGTTTGTCAATGATGTCTCTAAGGTGACCAAGGATGTTGATGAGGTATCATGTGTGCTATAATGAAAATGGAAAAGTGTGCTTCAATGTTCTTGCTTAGTTTTTTAGTGTTTAACTTGGACAGGTAGATAATGGATGTTATTGATAGTGTAGTCATGTTTTAGAGACCCTATGGGGAATTATGAGTGATTATGGAGGTAAAATGAATTCATCAAAGTAGTCATATGAGTGTCTAGGTTTAGGTAGTCATCTTGGTAGATAAGGTTGAGTAAGTAGTTTGATGACATCATATTTCACATGTGTGAAGGTTTCAAGATTAGTTTGATACATGGATGGATTACCCTATGATATGTGATCATGTGGTTCAAATTTTAGGTCTAGAAATTGAGCGTAGTAAAATTTATAACAATTCAAAGTTGGCCTCTCAAATAGAGTTCACTAAGTTTCTATACTTGGCCAAATTTATAAGAGGAGATCTAATAGTGAGCGATCAAAAGATCTAATAGTGAGAATCTAATCAATAGACAAAGATCCAATGGTGAGTTTATGATCATAAATATAGAGATTAATGTAATGAATTAATTCAATATGTTAAAGGATGCTTAGAAGGCATTCAGGGATGATAAGTGGTGGAAGTTCATTGGAGACTGATTGCAGGGTACATAGAGGGCACATAGGGCTACCAAGTGGCTTGATATCAAAATTGAGGATCTAAGATAAATGGTGAGAGATTCAATGTAAAGATAAAGATAATATGAGAATATATATGGTACATGTTTGATCTAGTTCAAGGATCATGAGATAAAGACACGTGTCTATAAGGTTTGCATTACACAATGACTATTGGTATTTGAATTAACAAAGGGAAAAACTAGTCTATAATATTTTTCTTATATATTTTGATCTAAGATGAATTTGAAGGTGATGTGAAAATAAAATTTGTAGAGGAATTAAAGGAAAATATAGAGAAATTGGTTATAATGTTTGACTATCTGTAAATTCAAATATATTGAGTTCCAAAGTTGATTGTGTGTTTGACCATATTCTACAAGTAACCCAAGAAGGGTAATTGAAGATTTATTGATGGTATTTTGATGTTTCAAGATGAGATAACTTTTTAAGATTATTATAAAATCTATGAGGACCATATTTGTGGATTATGGACGTTTGACCAATCCATATTTAGTATGAACAAAGGATTAGAAGTTGAATGTGTTTATTGAATACATTTACAGTTTGAGTGACCATCTTACAAAGGTAAGTTGAAGATGTTATGAGTAGAGTCAAGGAAGAAAATGAGTATGGAAATTTTGTATAAATATCAAAGTATTATTAGAATTCATTGGTTGTAATGATATTCCCTTGATCAGATATAGAGAGTCAAAATAGATTGACTATATTTTGACTGTTTATGACTAGTTTGAGTGGTCATTTTGAGAGAGTTGATTTGAGTTCTTAGAGCCTATGTTAAAGTTTATAATGAACATGGAAGTGTTATATAGGTCATGAAGGTTTCACCCATGTGATATAATTAGATGAATATATGAAATATTTGAGTTGTTGCTTCAGAAGTTTGAGACTGTGTTTTCTATGTTTAAAGGCCTAAAGAGCAAGGAGACCTAATTGGTAGTTTCAAATGTTAAATTGGTTTTCTAGGTGGCATGGACATATGAGGGATTTGTAAAGGGTATATTAGAGATAGGTTTTATGTGTTTAAATCATTGGTCGAAGTTGAAGGTGGTCCAAGAGGTTGCAAGAGTAACATGTGGATGTGAAGGCCTAATTGTTTTGGGTCTCATTAAGGCCTAATGGAGGATTTGAGTCTTAAGGACTATGTCAAACCTATGGATTGGAGTGTTTCATCAATTTAACATGTATTAATACCTATTTAAAAGGTATAAAAAGTATGTAAATCATATTGGCTAACCAATATGGGTTAAAGGAAGAAAGTGGTATAAGTACAAGGCATATTCGAGTTGTTTGTGAAGTTGAGTAAGAGTATAGATGAGAAAAGTATTTGTGGAAGATGTGAGAGAAATATTGATGTATTGAGAGGTAAATAAGAGTGTGGATTACACTTATGACCTTGTGGTAATAATTATAATGTTGAATGTATAGGTTTGATGTATGAGAACAAGTGAAGCTGTGTAGATTAATCCAAAAGGTGGTTTTCGATGCCTTGTGTGTGAAGGTTTGAATGAGTGAAGAGGATTAAAGGAGGTTATGTTATAGGGTTTATCCATAAAATTGAGAATCAATCATATTTTTAGAGTTTTTCATTTCATAGATGTTGTGTTGGTGCTCAACATCTTATGCAAGTTGGTTCTCAACATCTTAGGAAAGTTGGTGTTTGTCATCTTTAGGGGTTGGTTCTCTTTGGGAAGTGGGTGCTTCAATAAAGTATCATGTTTTTAATCATCTTATAGGATAAGTGGTCCATGCATTTTTAGGATTGAGAGTGGGTTTTCTCCCCCAAGAGGGTTTACCACATAGATATTGTGTTATTTTGCTTATCTTTCATGTTCATTGTTATGAGTGGGTTATTTTCTTCTTGATTGATTATGGTGTATGACTAAGGGTTTGAAGGATTAAGATTAAAGTTTTGAAATATATTGATTCACTGATTCACTCCCCCCTCTTAGTGATTGTACCTCTAATATGTGGCATATGTGGTAGGATTATAAAGTGACTCTTTAACTCCACTAAACTCATTCTTGTGTTTGGTTAGCATTGAAACACTTGAAAATGGCCTAAATCTATTTTGTTCTTCCATCACTCCACTAGGCAGGTAGAAATAACCAACTAATTTTGGTCTAGTATGGATAAAAGGTATTGATTCATGAAAAATTCAATTTATGGTATATATTAATCTTAGTTTATTTACATTTCATGGAAGGATTTCAAGGATTGATTATTTATGCTCTATGAACCATTATTTAGAACTCTACTACCTTTTTCTACATCCTTATCCCTATAACCTATAGGATTCATCTTAGTTTACATTGGTCCATATAAACTAGGTGTTGAAAGTGTTCTTATAAGATGTGGATATCCTTATATCATGGTTTATAATCATTTTTAATGAGTAAAAGTAAGATAAAAAAATGAACTATCTCATGTTGCTAGTGAAAGACACTATCATAGTTATAGATATGATTTCCTTAGTAATGGAGTTTCCCTTCCTATTTTGGATTTCAAATAAAAGTTGATGTGGTTTTACACCTCTCAAAACATGATAGTTAGTCTCTCATAAATATTTTTGGTCTCCAATGCATCTCTTGAGGGAGTGAGAAGTCAAGAAGGGTACACATAGTCACTTTCTTATAGTCATCCACTTATAGGCAGGTCAAAGAGTAACCCTACATAGTCATGAGGATCAAATATGGAGGTTTTAAAAATTGGTGATAGGTATCCTAAGGTGAAACTGACATGTTTGAGATATATAATGAGGATTTGAGTTTGGGTTAGATAACATATTCTTCCATATTTAAAGTTCTACCCTATGTCCTATATATGCACCTATAGGAAACACATATAGAGATCTATGAGGTTGAAATGCAAGTGTTTGAAGTTTGTTTGAGGGATTAATTAGGTATAATAATGTGAAAATCACCTTAAAATCAATGGTGGAACCACAAGGTAGCAAACAAACATGAATCTTAGACCTTATTTTGATAAAGTTTTATATTGGAACAAATTACCTTAATTCCTCCAAAATAGGGCCTTATCCATACTTGGTGCTATCTTATAATAGTATGGCATGAGTTCTAGATATATTTGAATGCTTACATATTGTTTCCAAGTAATAAGGGTAATGCCTTAAAAAATAAAGTGGTTATTTGGTCAAATGAGTATGATGCTATAAGGCTCCTAATTCAGGGAATATTTCACTGTAGGATTTTAGTATTATCTACAACAATTTGAAGTTTAGGTGATCCTATAAGGCAATAATGATAGGTAATGGCATTATTTCAAGACAAGTGATATTAAGTGAGTGAAAGGTGATACTAACCCTCTAAAGATAATAAAATGGGTTGATATTCAATATTTTATGTAGATCATCCCTACAGGTCCCCTTTTGAGTCACAAAGTGATAATACAACTTGACTGTAATATAATAGTGAATTTAAAATATGATTGTTTAGATGTTGGAAAGTCATAGAGTATGGTATGCGTATATTAAACTATGACATGGTCCTAATGAATTATAATTATAGGTTCAAAACATAAAATCACCACCTATAAGGTTTTCTTTTCTCTCAAAAGGGATACTTAAAGTCTAACTGTAGGCACCTATGGAATGATGATGAGTGAGAGTTGAATGACCCTACAGACTTAGATATTTTCCCATGAAAATATAGAATAATTCAAAATAATATAATGAGATATTAGAGTAGGAGATACAATGTTTTACCATTGAAAGACACCTATTGATATATACTCTTTTTGATTGAATAATACAATCAACATAGTACATAGTTTTCCAACTAGGTATGGGAAGTAGAGGGTTAACAGAGGATGGGGTGTTAGAAATGTTTGAAAGCATATTTAAAATTATGATGAACAAATTTAAATGGTTAAAATAATAAGTAAATTGAGCATGGAGTGTTCCAACATACAACTTGTTGTCAATACACCAACCTTATACATAGTCAATGTTACAAAAGTCTACCTTGGATTTTGTGATGTTTAGGGATGTTAAGAGTATGATCTAGACATAAAACATTGTATATAAGATCCCCATTAATATATTTATACTCTTATACCATTTATTTGAATAATAATACATGGGAAATTCCCTCTATTCTATCTCAGATAGAGGGCACTCCTAACCATTTTAGACTACATACAAGAAGTGTGAAAGGCAAGAAAAAGATGAGTAGAGGCATAAAACATTGAAATAAATGTGTTTAGGGTTATATTTAACATTAAAAAACATAAGGGGGGAATCTCATCTCTAAGAAGTCATATAGATAAGGTTTTAGGTCTTGAATGTAGTTCATGCTTACCAAGACTTGATTAGGTATAAAGATTAATTGGAGGGCTAATCTCATTTCTAGCAGTAAGTGAGCCTTAAAATATAATTGATAACTTTCATATGGATTTATAGTATTTTTTGGGTATTTTTTTCTACTAAATAAATCACAAAAATTCATTTTAGACTAAAAGGCACATCAGACCTATCTAGAATGCACTCCCAATCTCGAGAGGCCCTCTTTAGAAGCTCACACTAGTACTGACACTTAACATGGAGAATTTAGGAGTTAGGAGATGTTGAGGAAGGTCCTTAAAATTATTCTAGTGGAATTTGTCTAAGGTTTCAATATTGGTATTGTATGAATAATCCTTAAGAGCCAAAACTAGTTAAAACCCTCCAAAACCCTTGCTCATGACCCAATTTTAAAGATAAGGAAGAAGATGCATCTATATGGGCTAGTTTGGTTAGATTTATTTTTGTGATTTCAAAGAACTCTTAGACTCCTTCCCATCAAATTGCTTATTACCCTATTTGTATGGATAGGGTATAAAATATGATTTCTTGATAGATTCTATGTGTTTTATAGGTTAAGAGGATTCTTGAAGGATGAGGATCACTTTAGGAGATAAATTAGGACCTAATATAACTCCTCATGTTCATATATTTCTTTATAAAAACACACAAGTACATCTACAAACACCTTCACTTCAGGAAGTCTATGAAAGACAATGAGAATGGGGAGTGATCACTAAGTGAGAAGGTGATCAGTCTACTTGGGAGGATTTTTAAGGTTTGAATAATAGATTTTGATCCTGAGATATTACACTATACCTATTCTCTTTCAATATTTTTTACTTACATACATTATTATTTCATTCAATTCTCATCTATTAGTATTATCTACCATATATTTCTTGTTATATTTGATATCAATTATTCTTTGGTCCTTTAAGTTAGATTTTGATTATCCTTTATTTGTATTTATCATATTTTAAACCACTACACTCATTCTACTTCTCCATCTATCATCCTTAATCTTTCTTAACCACTCCCTTACTTCATTCAAATCTCACCCCCCATAATTTTTTGGGGTAATCATACAATAATGTTTACAATGTTCCTTACCAATATTCATGAAATCATGATACACTAGTTTCAAATGAAGTTAACACTAATAAATATCCCATTAAATAACCTTCACCAAGTTTTATCTAACATTATTCATGTGTTCTCCATAGCCTTCACTAAACTATATCCTTCTTTATTCATGTTACTTTCTATGACATTCTCACAATGCATCAATACCAAAACTACCTTTGCATGGGAAATATAAACACACTAATGATAAAATTATCTTTAATACATTCTTCTCCCTTATAAATCTTTTTTTCATAGCCTGCTTTAGCCACTAAATCAATCTATCTACACACTTTTGTACACAAGCTCCTTTGGTCCTTGAACCCCTACTAGCACTATTTTACATAAACCACTTTGTTTAGAGAATATAAATGCTTAAAAATCCAACTAATAACATTAATAAATATAATATATGGTATTATAGCTTCACCATTCACTCTTTATCTCCACTCCACATGGATACCCATTTTCTTTCATTGATTAAGTCTAAATTAGGCCTATTCTACTTGCATGTCCACTCAGTCATCTACACACGTGTTTATACATACCCAAACATATTTAAAACCATAAAATATGTTATAATACATTGACACTAATATATCCTCAAGTTTTTATCATTTTTTGATGGTTAAAACTAAAGTTATGGACTAAACCCTAAAACCTAGGGTTTCTAGTCTCTGTCAAGGCCAAGAGTTCATTTAATGGAATATCTAGAACCCAAAATCATTTTAAAGCCAAATAATGGTTTATAAATCTCTATATATTCATTTATAAAATTTATCATTCTTTAATTAAGTTCTCAAATCCCTTACTACGTTCATAATGGAGAGGTCTCAGTCATTCTTGACTGTGTTTAATGACAGTAAATAGGGATGCACATGGTTTGTCCAATATTTTCAATAAACAAATGTTTCATAAAATTAGAATAGGTTATAAAAAAATTATATAAATATATTAATCCCCTTCCAACCTTACTTGAATCCACAACAAGGTTTAATACAACATGACTCAGTCTCCATATAGGGTTATCACTGTATTCTGTGACAGAGCAGGGGTTATAACAAAGTTTTGATAATATTTTCAAATCCAAAAGTATTTATAATATATGATTTTTGTTATCACACATAAATAAACATATCCAAACCCTTTTTAAATATCATCTATATCCAAACAAGTTTCAAAGACAATGTTCTCAATCTATAGGTTTTTATATTCTAGACAGTGTTATCAATGAACTGGGTTCATCACAACAAAGGAAACTAATTCAAACATATATCAGCCATGAATTTATTAAATTTAACTCTTAAGATAAAATTAAAACCTTAATTCCATCCATTAAAAACACTCATTACCAAAAATGATCATAAGTTCTTTCAACTACATGAACATGACTAAAAATCCCTTAGCTTATTTTAGACTAGTTATCACTACAAAGTATCCTTTCCACTTCAATTTGGGGTTACTTGTCTCACACAATAAAATTTAAATACTACTCAAACATTTTAAATAATCTAAAAACCAATCACTTACCATATTTAATGGTTAAAACAAATAAAATTGTTAAAACTTAGTCATGCCATATTAAAAAATTTAGAATTTTCAACAACACAATATTCTTATTCATCAACTTTCATTACTTTCACATCCATCCATTATCATCCTCATATGTAAGGAGAGGTTACCACATCAAAATATTACCTTAATCACACTAAAAAACTCTCTTATATATATCAAAACTCTCAAAACAAGATTCATAATTAAATATTTATCAAGATTTGCAAACAACCTCTTAGACCTACATGGGGTGGTGGACTGTACCTTAAATTAAAATGAAAAATTAATTTATTTTCCCTCTAAGACCAACATGATACCATAAAAGGTCTATTAAAATTTTTACAAACAATTACACATCTTCCATATTCTCTTAGGTCCACTAAAACTCTATGAAAATTTGAATATCCCTTTTTGGAGGGAAAAACAACATGAACATAAATTCAAATTTATACCAAAATTATAGACCACTTGAGTATTTCAAGATGCCCCTACATCATAGTCCTAATGGGAAAAAATAATTTGACTCTAATCTTCTTCTTCCTTCAAACACTCATATAGGTGTGTGTGCTCTTGGCTGCCACACTTTTACTTTGTCTTGCCTCTTACCATATTCCTTCATGCTACAACTACAATATACAACAACTCAATAATGAAAACTTGTTTATTTTTTATTCCTTTGAGGCATTCTAAATATTATCTCTTTTATTGCTTTCTCCCAAGCACATTTATGTTATTTTCATACTTCACTCTTCCTCTTTGCATCAACTATTAATGCTTCTTACTTCTCTCTTTGCATGACTTCTCCTTAATCTTCCATCTATACCTCAACTTCAATAGATGAAATTTCATCTTGGGGAGTACCTTTATATGGTTGAATCCTCCTTAACTTCATTAATGCCTTTATCTTAGATAATACTACTACATTTCACATGTCTATATTCTCCTTGGTAACCTCTTTAACCATTTCCCTATACATTTGATGAGGATCAAATCCATACTCTTGCTTTAAAGAATCATAAAATATTTAATATAACTTATACCTCTCCTTATGCTGTTATCCTATTGATCCTCTTACATCCTCTTGAGTGAGGATCTCTTCCCTCTTCATACTATCTTTCCTCTAACATGACTGACCTATTTGTCTTATTCCATCAACATGACTCTACATGAAATCTCTTTTTCATCCTGACTTATTTTGATCACCACTTGGTCATATGCCTCTTCCTCTTGAGCCTATGAATGGGTTAAAATATATCTTTCTTCTCTTCATTTCTCATACCTACATTCACACATATCAAAGCAACATTAGATTTTAAATCATGAGGCTTTATTGCCTCCTTGTCCTTCATCTTTTGTCTTCTCCTCTTTTCCACTATTTGCTTAATTAGCTATTTGATTAGATTCATTTTCATGACCCATCCAAGATGTTGGTTCATAAGCTATTTCATTTTCTCAATCTTGATCAACATTTCATTCATTTACTACCTCATCTCTTCCATTTCTCTATCCATCTCAATTTTCTTTTTGGTGTCTTCATGCACCATCTTTTCCTTATGGCTTTCATGCTTAACCCTATGTTTCTCTTTCCTTTATACCTCTTCTCTCATCCTCATCTTGAGTACCTCACTTGGTCACATTATTCTCCTTTTCTTGGTCTCACTTGGACCATTCCCTTTGGTTCAAACTTGGAGCCTTCTATTTATGACCACACTTGGGCCTTCCAAATTCTTGTCCTTTACACTAAGACTGTCTTCTCCTTCTCAAGCTCTCTTTATGAACTTGTCAATATATCTTATAATTTAGGGCTGCCACCACAATACTTGTTATTTTTTTTCACATACTAGTAGTAATGGATTCAAATCAATAATCAATCACAAAATGTATCATACCTTTCTCAAACTACCTTCTTTCTTACTTACCTGCAAATTTATGTAACCTAAAACATGCAAAATGAAATCAACTTGTATATAAAAATATCAAAGCATCAATATGGATCTAATACCAAATGATGCATACCTATTCCAATATGCCTCTACTCTTTCAATATTTGTTACCTACATGCATCAATCTTTCATTAAATTCTCATCTATTAGTTTTATCTAGCATCTCTTTCTTGGTCTATTTGATATCTATTCTTACTTTATTCTTTAAGTTAGCTTTTGATTATATTTTATTTATCTTTAACATATTTTAAACCCCTTCACTCATTTTACTTATCCATCTATCATCCTTAATTTTTTTTAACCACTCCCTTGCTTCATTCAAATCTCATCCCCCATAGTTCTTTGGGGTAATCATACAATAATAGTTACAATGTTCCTTACCAAGATTCATGAAATCATGCTACACCAGCTTCAAATTAAATTAAAACTAATCAATATCCCATTTAATAACCTTCATCAAGTTGTATCTAACACTGTTCATGTGTTCTCCATAACCTTCAATAAATTATATCCTTCTTTGTTCATGTTGCTTTCTATGACACTCTCACAATGAATCAATACCAAAACTACCTTTACATGGGATATCCAAACACATTGATGATCAAAGTAAATTTAAGACCTTCTCCCTTATAAATCTTTTTTTAATACCTTTCTTTAGCCACTAAATCAATTTGTCTACACACTTCCTTACACAAGCTCCTTTGGTCCTTGAACCACTACTAGCTCTATTTTACATAAACCAATTTTTTTAGAGAATATAAAGGATTAAAAAGATAATTAAGAAAATTAATTAGGATATTATAGGGTATTATAGCTTCACCATTCACCCCTAGTCTCCACTCTAGATGCATACCCATTTTCTTTCATTATCTCAGTCCAAATTAGGCCTATTCTGCCTGCATGTCCACTCATTCATATACACATATATTTTTATGTACCCACACATATTTAAAAACTATAAAATATGTTGGAATATATTGATACCAATCTATCATCAAATTTTTAGCATTTTTTGATGGTTAAAACTAAATTTATGGCCTAAACCCTAAAACTTAGTGTTTCTAGTCTCTATCAAGGCTAAGAGTGCATTTAATGGCATATATTGAACCTAAATCATTTCAAATAAAAATATTGGTTTTAAAAACTATATAAAATCATATATCAACTTTCTCATTCTTTAATCAAGTTCTTAAATCCCTTATTACGTTCACAATGGAGAGGTCTCAGTCATTTTTGACTGTGTTTTATGATAGTAAATAGGGATATGTAGGGTTTATCTAATCTTGTCAATATAAAAATGTTAATAAACATTAAAAGAGGTTATAAAAACCTTATATAACTATATTAATCCCATTCCAACCTTAATTTAATCCACAAAAAGGTTTGATACAACATGACTCAGTCTCTAGACAAGGTTGTCACTGTATTTTGTGATAGAGCAGGGGTTATAATAGGGTTTTGACAATATTTTAAACTCCAATAGTATTTATAATCTATTATTGGGGTTATAAAAAATAAATATACATCTCAAAACTCTTTTTTAATATCATCTATATCCAAACAAGTTTCAAAGACAATATTTTCAATCTACAGGTTTTTGTATTCTAGACAGTGTTATCAATGAATAAGGTTCATCATAACAAAGGAAACTAATTCAAACATCTGTCAGCCATGAATTGATTCAATTTAACTCTTAAGATACCAATATAACCTCAATTTAAACCATTAAAAACACTTAGTACCAAAAAATATCATAGGTTCTTTCAACTACATGAATAGGACTAAAAATCCCTTACCCTATTTCAGACTGGTTATCACTATAAAGTATCCTTTCTACTTTCAAAATTTTCAACAACACAATAATATTATTCATCAACTTTAATTAATTTAACATCCATCCATTATCATCCTTAGATGGAAGGAAAGGTTAAAACCTCAAAATATTAACTTCACCACACTAAAAAACTCTCACATATATCAAAACTCTCAAAACAAGATTCATAACTGAATCTTGATCAAGATTTGCAAACAACCTCTTAGACCTATGTGGGGTGCTGTATTTCCACCTTTCATTAACATGATAAATACATTTATTTTCACTGTAAGACCAACATGAGACCATAAAATGTATATTAAATTTTTAAAAAATAATTAAACATCTTCCATATTCTCTTAGGTCCACTCAAACACTATGAAAAATTGAATTTCCCTTTTTGGAGGAAAAACCAACTTGAAAACAAATTCAAATTTACACCAACATTATAGACCACTTGAGTATTCTAGGATGCCCCTACATTACATTTGAAGGAAATATGACTATTGAAAGGTGTCATATCACCCCCTACATGGATTTTTTTGGAAAACTGAAGGTCACTTGAATGATAAGTGTGAGGGATGAGTAAAAGAAGGATAATGGTGACTGAAGATAATGAGAACACTTATCTAGAAGAATACGAGTGATTGTCAATGTAGGCTTTTTCCCACCTAGTGGTTTTACCTACACATATTTTCAATTTACTTAGGTTAGTTAATTAAGTCATTAAGGGTATTTTACATTTAAATGGATCCTAATTATGAGTTAGGGTTTTATCTTTTTGGTGACCAAATATCACCCTATACGTACTTTATTTTTTCTTAAAGTTGGTTAATGCAAACATTTTATTTGTGGAATTTTCTTGTTTTTGGATCTCTCATTCTACCTCTATAGGAATTCCACATTCATCACATGGCCACTATTAAAAGATCTTGGAAAAATATATCATGGTACTAGAGCTTTCTTGATAGTCTCATGCATTTTTCTCCTTTGATAAGATCCTCCTGCATTCACCTTACTATTTTTTCATACTGTACAACCGCCAATTTTGACCTTGGAGGAATTTTATAAAAACTACCTTGAAAATCATGTCAAAAGGCCTTTGATGAAAAATATGTTTGCATATATTTTGTGGGTTTTTTGAGATCTAACATGGGTTGTTCTTATTTTTTTGAGAAAAATCACATATTTTTCAAAAAAAAATGATTTTTTTTATCTAGTCACCATCCGTATGGCTAAAGTAAATCAGCCTGCAAACCCTGATTTACTCTCCATAGACCAAATTGGGGTTTTAAAGTGATTATACTTGTTCACTATCCAAATCAAGTTTTTGAAGTGCTTCTACTTGCTCATTGACCAAATTAGGTTTTTGGAGTGCTTCTACTTAATCAGATTTTTAGAGTGCTTTTACTTGGAATTAATCGAGTTTCTTTGGGGCAAAAACTTATAAGTAATTAGGTTTCTCGGCCCTAACTACTTAAATAATTTTTCATAGACCAAATTGGGTTTCTCAAGTGCTTCTAATTATAAGTAATTGAGATTCTCTATGGTGACAACTTATAAGTAATCAGGTTTCTCAACCCTAATTGCTTGCTCGTTAGATCTATTTGGGTTTTCAAAGGTCAATTACGTATTAATCATTACTTATTTCATAAGTTGCATTTGTTTGAAACTCTAAAGATGTGTAGGTTGAAGAACCTAAAATATATTGAGAAGACCCATTTGGGTTTTTAAAGGTCAACTACTTATTACTCATTACTTGCTTTATAAGTAACAAGTCATGCATCTCAAAGAACTCAAAATACACTACAAAGAAGTAATTCGGGTTTTCCAAGGTCAATTGATTATAAATTTTTATAAGTTGAAGTAATTCAAGAACCCAAAGTTGAATTTGTTTAGAACCTCGAGTAAGTAAATGTGTGACATTATAGAAGCCATCAAATTTTAGGTGAAAGGTAATGAAGAAATAGACTTAAAAGTATGGAAATTTGTTTTCTAGTTTTAAAAAGGGTTTAGGAATATGTCGAAGTAAGAACTTGTTAGTGCCATAAATTTTGATCGATAACTCATTTTTGAGTATTGTTTTCTTCAAAAGTATTTATTTTTTATATTCTATACATTAGACCTATCATTGGGCCTTTCATAGATGTAATTTTTTTCACATTTTTTATACTCTTAAATGCATTATCGATTGTATTCGATGTTCCTCTTGTTACTTGTACTTATGCACTACTGGTTAAGATGAATTTTTGGTTGAATACAACATCTATATGAGTGTGATTATATTTGAGACATTTAGGGGGGGTCATTACCTATTAGTTATAAGGGGGCACTTGTGTGTTTGTTGTGCATTTAATCTTTCTTTTTTATACATCACTACTTTACTTAATGTAGTAATGCTTACTTATGCACTATGAATTCATTCTCAATAAGTCCACTTACACCATTTAATTATCATAAGAATGGAAACCTAAAATGGAAATTATCTTGCAATCTAAGGGTTACCATCAAATTATAATGGGCACTAAGACTAAACCTACTAATGCTAGAGAAAAAATCAAATGGTTTAACCATTGTGATAAAGTTCATGGACTAATATGTCTTTCAATCTCCTTAGATCTACTCTTTCACATTAAATCTACCAAAACACTTATTGAAATGTGGGCCCACCTCACCAAGCTCTTTAGAGTGTAGGATGTGACGAGAAGACATGAGCTAGAAAATGAGCTTATTAGATTGAGCCTAGATGACTTTGACACTCTTTAAGACTTATTCACCAAGTTTAGACATTTGAGATTGTAGTTGAAAGCATGTGAAATTAACAATAAAGATAAACAACTTATTCTATCAATACTCTCTAAACTAGGTCCTAAATATTTTGTATTTGTGTCTACTTTCCATGTCACTAAGAGTGCTCTTGACACAACATAGAAAATGCCTTATTTAGATAATTTTGTTGCCAAACTAATTTGGGATCAAGATAAGTTGATATATATGGGCACAATGAAGTCATATAAATCTCATGCATTTCTTGTTGAGAAAGATAAGGCTTCTAATAGCAGAGAGAGAAAGTAGAGCAATAAAAATGTTGAGAAGGGTGAAAATATATCCACCTCAAAATCAATCAATGAGACCTCTTATTTTAGTCATAAGCCTAAGAAATATTGGATCAAATGTGGGCATTGATTAGGTAAGCATGATGAGAGTAAATATTTGAAGAAACAATTTGACCACCTTACTATCCTTCTTATTCAAAACAACATAGGTGTTTTAGATTCTATCAAACCATCTTCATCAACCCATGAATCCACTAAGGCAAATGACTCTAGGAAAGAAAAGACAAAAGAGAATAACAAGAGGAAACAAAAGGGAAAATCCTTAATTAAAGTTGTGCCTCCAACTCTTCCTACATGGGTTATTGACTCTTGTGCTTTAAATCACATGGCCTCTTCAGAGATTGAGTTCAATTCCTTGGAACCATATGACATGTCCTCTATACAACTAGGTGACAACACTTATAAAAAGGTTCTCAAGAGAGGGTCTATTAAAGTGAGTGGTGGAACATTCAATAATGTTCTAAGTTTGCCCTCACTTTCAACTAATCTCCTATCAGTCTACTAGATCACATACCTTGGTCTGATCATGTGATTTGAATTCACTCTAGATTTAGTGTACATCAGTGAGTTACATAGTGATGCTATTTTGGCTATGGGAATGGTTGATCATTAGACTCAGCTATATAGCTTCTCACACTTTGCTCTTGACTCTCCTTTAGATTCTTTAGATTCCTCTTCAGAGTTACCTTTACCTATTGACACTTCTAAGCCTGAGCTTCTTTCTAATATTGACAACTCTTCTTCTATAGATGACTACAACAGTGAAGTAGATACACCTCCACCATGTCCTTATCACCTTCTAGATATTCAAGAGTTAGTTCTTGACCCACCTACCTCTAGTATATTTATGACATTACAAGGTATTGGTCTAATAATCTAGGACACATCAAACATCAAATAGTCTATTCCATAGTTATAGAGGATTATACAGACCTTATTTTCCTTCACTTTTATTACACCATCTTGCCATTGAGAAGTTGAGCCACCTACCTCATAGTATGTGAATGATTCCTTTCATAGGAATTACACCTTGGTTGAAGATCCATTAGGCACTTGGATAAACTCATTGTTCTAGGGTAATCCACTCTTCACTACATCTACTTTTGATTCACAGTCACTTTTGAGCATTCCTTTAGGGGACATTAGATGGCTACAGTCAATTCTAGACCTTAGTGGGGATTTTTATCCCTCTTCTCTTCTTTGCTCTCTTTTGGGGAGGAGTTTTGTTCTTACAGATTTTCTCCTTTACCTTAGTTTATGGGAGTTTCATTATACTTGGATACCTCATCAAGCCTCATTGCTAGGACCCAATTCTTCTACCCACCTAAGCTACACTTCAAAGGGGGGTGTTAGTGTAGGCTTTTTGCCACCTAGTGGTTTTACCTACATGTATTTTCAGCTTACTTAGGTTAGTTAACTAAGTCATTAGGGGTATTTTACCTTTAAGTGGGTTCTAATTATGAGTTGGGGTTTTACTTTTTGGTGACCTAATCTCACTCTATATGTACTTAATTTTTTCCTAAAGTTGGTTAATGCAAAAATTTTATTTGTGGAATTTTCTTGTTTTTGGAGCTCTCATTCTACCTCTACAAGAATTCAACATTCATCACATGGATACTATTTAGAGATCTTGGAAAAATCTATCAATGATTAGGAACACATATAATGCATGTTGGAGATTTTTATTAATTTACCATCATAATTCACATGTGGAAACTCTTCCTAGTCTTCTCTGGAGTGCTGAAAAAAGGTCAAATGATGAAGGCAATTTCTAAGAATGTAACTAAATGGTCCTACACTAGTTTTGAGGAGTTTTTATGCCTTGGAGAGATATTTGTCCAAAGAAAAATTTCATGGTATATTTAGTTCTCTACCTCTATGTAACATAATAGATTATCATTCCTTGACAAGTGGCATTATGACCCTTGATCTCCACTCCTCTCACTCGTCTGACACATTCTATAAGTACTAGCCATTTTGGCTCTTGTTTTCTAATTCCACACCTAGTATGGTAAATCCCTATTGGTTTTATGTTGTAATTTACCTTTGAATAATACATGTAATCTTTCTTTGAGTTCACAAACATCTTATCTAAGTGTGTGAAATTATGTATGGTGAGGTTTAGTGATAAGCTTCTATCCTTACTTCTCTTTATCCTTTCATGTTTGGCATAAGAATTTATCATTATAATAGGTCATATGGAGTGTATCAAGTGTTTTTAACTCCTTTCAAGTGTACAAGTTCCCTTAGAGTCTAGAATCTGACCTCTGGTCTATTTACCTTGACTAGTCTCATGCATATCACCTCTATATTAAAATACTTATGTTAGAATCTTCTAGGACTTTGAACCTAGTGTTGTAGGTATTATATCTTAGTAAAATATTATGATAGAATAGGTGATATATTTATGGTGAATCACCCCCTTATAATAGTTTACTTTCATTCATATTTCTACCTCTTTTCACATATGGAATTAGTTAGTGTATGTGATAAGTACTTAAAGGTCAATCTAGGGATTCAACCCTTAAACATAGAGGTATACCTATACTATAGGAAACCCACAGGCCTAGAGGTATTCTAATGTTTCCCAAATATTAAAATAGGCTTGAACAACCTCCTTTAAGGTGAAATGTTTGGTGACAACAATAACTATATTCAAATTGCATTATGATCTCATAACTTATATAGATCTTTGAAGGGGAAGTTCAAATTTAAAATTGAATCTACAAAATAGTATCAAGATTCCAATGCAAGACTATAATGATAGTTATAATTATACAAGGGTATATTAATCAAACTTAAATACTCAAAATTACAATGCAATCAATGTATACTTCTTACATTTTAATAACCAAAAAAATTCAATGTAAATGTTAAAAATTAAAACAATTGATACTTGAATAAATGAGTATATAATAATGGGACTAAATTAAACATGTGCATCAGATATTATTGGCACAATTATAAAATTATTGAATTAATAAAACTTTCACAAGTTTTATTAATGAAATCCTTGAGCACAAACAAAAAAATAATTAGAAATAAGAGCCCCTCCATATGGTGAAAATTCATACCCACCCCAACCATTAGTATGGAGCTATAATGAACCACTAGATGACCACCCAAAACCATAAAAAAAATTATTAAGGAAGGTTTAATGTGAGATCATAATTCCTCTAGTTATGGATTCAAATAAAAATCACCAAGACAACACAGTCCACAACAAATAAACACTTAATGCATAAGGTCAAATAACAGAGTCAAACCTTTGTGCCTTAGAACTATAATCCAACTATCATCTATATGCCATATGAGGGTAATATGATCCATTGATCTACCCATAAGGGGTATTTTACATAAAACCAACTAATCTCATAAACAATGCAATAACCATGCTAACCAAATCATTAAAATATTCTTATAATAAATATGCTAGCATTTCAAAATGTATGCAGATAAGGCTTTACATAATGCTTAAGGACTTTCCATGTTTTATAACACCTTTGAAATCTCATCATAGACACAAGGTCTTATTTTTTCACTTTTTATAGAAAAAACAACTAGAGAAAATAAAATTCTAAGTATAGATCAAAAGAAAAAAGAGAGGAAAAAATTCACACTTCTTAAAGATATTTTTGTATTAACTTAAAATAAATCACTTATTTTTCCTTATCTTTTTTCCCTATGTTTTACCATGTTTCCAACATTTCATATAATTCCATAATCTTCCTTGCTTGAGATCCATGTTGCCAACATAATCAGTCACTTTGAAAATGGTTCCAAAATACCTAAGTTCATTAATGCTATAATGACCTATACACAATATGTCCATAGAACTTTAAGTCCTCACTTATGATTTTATCTTGACCAAAAGAACATAATGATGGACAAACCCAAGTCACAATGTATGTAAAGAGTTACATTAAACCTTAATAATTAAAATTATTAAAATTATTATTTCCATGCAAAGTCAATGTATTGATTCTATTCAAGTTTTATGACCCCTTCATGGGTCTTAAACATAATATTTTCTGTCAACCTTAGAGACTTAACAATTGTCCCCCACCATGACCTACTTTTAGTGGCCCAAAAACCATAACTTTAACATATGCTTTACTTCTATAAGGCTTTATAAACCATGTCACGTAATAGTCCTACAACAAGGTAGTAGATCCCAAGGTCTCAAAGTCCAACAACAACATTTAATACAATAAGCACAATTGGCCAAGTTCCAATAACATCTGCTATAAAAAGGATATAAAACTCATGCATGAAAAATCACAAAAGTATTATGACACATTAAAAAACATCATAAAGACTCAGTGAACACTATCTAATACCATTATATTACCTTATTTTACATTTACTTATATGAGATTGATGTGGTAGTCAGGTGGTCCTTTTAGGTTCAAACCTAGCTCATCCTTTGGTTGTTACCTACAATCCCAAGGTGACATCAGATGTGCTGGCATGTAATATGGACATGAAAATCATTGCATAAATGATATAACTAGAAAAAAATATAGTTAACATTAAATATAAAAATGAAATTCATAAAATAAATATGAATCATACATGTGTTCCATCTCATAAGTAGTAAAATAAAATACATAAGTGTCATGGCCAAATTAATCAAAGTTTTTTGGATCCAAATATGCCATCAATCTAACCTCAATGCTAATAAATGACATTGGAGGGAGTTCTTATGTGAGCATCAATTTGATATATAATATATCAAAGTCATGGAACATGTTGTTGTACATGCTTTGAGTAAGAGTCACCGTGTGATTGTAGTGATGATTATCATTGATTCACTTTACAAATAATCTCATGAGATTAAAACAATGAATCTCTAGATAGATTTGTGAGAAATGATATTGGATAAAATTCTTAGGGACATTTTTTATAAAGAGGTTTATAAAATGTTAGAATAATAGAAGCTCCTAAAGGGAAAGTTTTTGGGATAATACATAGCGTTAGATGGTATTTGGAGGCATAGAGGGTGAATCTATGTGCCTAATTCTAATGGGTTCTAATATATAGTGTTATTATATGCTCATTGATCCCCCTATTTAGTTAATCTCAAGGTGAATAAAATGTAGATAAAGTTGAGGTAATTATATCATTGGGATGGTTTTCAGAATAACATTACATAATATATGGCTAGTTTCCTCGAGTGATAGCAAGTTAAAAAAGAACATCAAAATCTAGTAGACCTTATTCACTTGCATAAGATTATAAATTGGAATTGGGACACCATTTTTATGGAAATTATAATTTGAATACCCAACTCATTCTATCACCATGATGAAATCATGGTGATCATGGAATAATTAAGCAAGTGGCACACTTGTCATTGACTAAGAGCACCTAAAATGCCATAATAATGGAGAAATCCTTCCTCAACAACATTATTTTATTACATGTAATACTAAGATAATTTTTGATAGATACCTTATGTATAATTTTAGTAATTGGACTAGTCTTTAGAAGGAGTTGGGCACTTAGCTTAAATTTAAAACCTCATATCATCTAGATATTGATGGGAAGATAGAGTGAGTTAAAAAAGTGTTTGAGCATATATTATACATACATGATGGCTAAATAATAATTTTATGAGGATTTACTATACTCAATATATTTTGCATACAATAATAGTTATAATATCTCCATTGACATGACTCCATATCGAGGTCTTTATAGAAGACCTCACTGAACACCTCTGAATGTGGATATGATTGAGGATAGAATAGTGATAGGTTTTGATATGATATAAAAATGGATTGCCAAATAATTATCATTTGATAGTTCCTTTAAGAGGTGCATGTCTGATAGAATGAGTACATCAATGCAATGAGGATACACCAACACTTTTTAATTAAGGATAATATATTTTTGATATTTTATCTATACAATAGCTCTATCTAATATGGAAAAATATTTAAGATAATAAATTATTTTATGATTCCTTTCAAAATATTAGAGATGATATATCTAGTGGCATACCATCTATCCTTGCCACCTACCCTATTTTGCATCCATGACATCTTTCATGCATTAGTTTTGAGGAGGTATGTCCCTGACATTGATCATGTTTTTTATTATTTGACATTTTAGGAATAAGAGGATAGATAACTAATACTATAAATTGTACACATTGAAACATTAGTCTACGGGCATTCAAGGCTATGAGTTGAACTAGGTTAGGGTATAGTACAAAAGGCTTGATGATATAATAGTCTATTTTAAGGAGAGGGGAATATGAGGCCTAACATTTTCCTAATATATTTCACTTTTGTATTGTCTCATATATTTCATTAAAATATGAAATATATATTTTACGTTGGGTTGTATTTGGTTAATAATATTTTACTTCTTTATATTCTTTTTTAATTTTAACATAGAGTAGATATGTATTGGGACTCTTGATTATTGGGTTTATTTTATTATTTATGAATACACTAATATGATGTATTGGGATTCAAGATTATGCAATTCATTATTCCATTTGACATCACAATATTATGATACATGGTTTACATGATATTTTTTATTGTGATATGATGTTATACGCAGTATATTTTCATAGCATGTTAATTTTATCATTTTGATTATTATATTTAGGATATATATGACTAATTATCTTGATAAAAAATTGGTTACAATTATTTTATAAATATGTATGGATTTTTATATTTTATTTATTTTATATTTCATATTGAGTGTGAAGGTTATAAGAGGCCAAGGAAGTAAGAAAAATACACATATACATCTTGAGGGATGACCAATTCCTTATTATTATTACTCACACTCCACATTAGACCATGTATTGTAAATGTATAATTATGATATGTGAATGTGGTTAAGTTATTTAACTGTAAATTGTGATATTGGAGCTTGTGATAATTAATAATAAAAAATGACAAGTACATGTTGAGT